>JAANDG010000635.1:0-81819 GCA_036852015.1 Pelodera strongyloides | reverse complement strand
TTCTTCGATTGTACTTACTTTATCAAGTACCGCACTTATTATACTTAGCTACCCGATGTAAAAGGTGGAAATTTCGTTAATTTCAAACCGAGTCCTTGAAGTTCGGACACGTGGTAAATACGCAGGGTTGATTTCACTGCGGATGATTCTAATCTTACGTTTTGAGACGTACGGTGAGGTCAGCCTGGAGCAGATGAAACTCATGTTGATCGACTTGAATGTGGGCGAAGAGGACACGTTCATTGACTTAGGTTGGTCATTTGTGCAGCGAACTGGATTGTTTTTTTTCGGTAGCAACCTGATTTGATTTCGTCCAGTTTTTCACGTTCTCCAAATCAACAAAGTTTTTATTTCAGGTAGCGGAGTTGGACGTCTTGTCCTTTACGTTGCTGCGATGTCAAAGGTCCGGATGTCTGTTGGAATCGAACTGGCAAGCACTCCAGCGGCTGCCGCCAACAAGATCCTTGTCGAGTTCAACAGGTAACTTTAACTGCACAGAGTTGTTCAGATTCCCCCTTTGGAATAATCAATAAACCGTCAAATTCCATTTATGTGAATTTATGTATATAATTTATGCTTTAGGCTGTTGTCTTGGCACGGAAAGAAGGCGAGTCCGATGATGCTTCACCGGGGAAACTTCCTGGATGATCAATTCCGTGAAGTTATCTGCGAGGTTTGTTCTGTTTCACCGACTATTGTTTAAAACTGTTCTGAAGGTCGCCCCATACAGAGGCCTTCAAGTATGTATTTTCTAGTCACGCTTCTTGTCATCCGTATCTGTTTCAGAAATCGACTATTGTTTTCATCAACAACTACGCATTTGGACCGGCACAGAACGAATTGTTGAAGAACACCTTAGTCAGAAAAAGTAAGTTTTATTGCATACGTTTATTATTACTATCCATAGAGTATACACCCTTTTTTATCTTTTGTCTGCAACGCCGGCGCTGCCTGCCTAACACGTCCGCGCAGCAACTTCACTTATCGTTTGCTGTGAATGTTGTTATTTAATATGGTTGTTCCAGTGAAAGATGGAACTCGGATAGTCACGACCTTGCCTCTCGTCAGCTACAGGAACAACAACTTCAAATTGACTGCGAGAAACATCGATGGTTTGTTGTAAGATTATTCGTCTGCCACTTTCTTTGCATTTTTGTACCTTTTGAAGGACAACCACGTTTCGCACAAGAATAGTTCCAAGTCTGGTGTTTGGACTGAAAATAAACCACTTCTTTTAGACATTGATGCAATTCTGGACATGACGGAGATGGAAACAGTTTCCCAACCGGTGTCCTGGACCGCGAACTACTCGGGTTTCTACTTGCATACCGTCAACCGGGCAAAGGTAATAATTTATAATATATTGCTGCATATTAAACGTATTGTAAAGCATAATTGCGATGCCTGGCGTATGTTTTGTTACCCAAGAGAAAAAAAAACAGCAGGTTAGTAATGTGCAGAAATTGCATTTATTGTTTTCAGCGTGATGAATTCCTTCGCGAGACTGCCGAACTCTCCAAGGCTAGTTCTGTGAAAGGACGTCGCAGGTCCACTCAGAGTATGGAAGAAAGAAAGTGTCATCGGCGGAGCGTGTGGTAGCCTTTTCCGTTTCGAAATCGACATACGTTCTGACAAGATTCTATGTGTTGTTTTGTTTGACTTTGACCCCTAATTTGGAATCTTGTGCTCTGACGTATGTTTGTTCCGAAGATTTTCAGGATTGCGTTTTTAACTAAGTAAGCTCCCTTTATTTACGCCCAAATGGTTAGAAGAGGTGTATGTTTGGTTTCCGGTTTGTCTCTGTGTTTTAGGAGTTTTCTTGTGTGTTTCTGTGTGTTTTGTCCCCTCTAGTTGTGCATCATCCTTTGGTAGGCTGCAAATGCAGTTGTGTGCATTGTCCTTTGTTATGATTATTAGCCTGTATATAAATAGGTTTTAGCTGTATCTAGCTTAGTTTCTTGTTTTAGGGGTGAGTATTGTTGATACGTACATTTCTTTATTGATCTTACTTGCTCTCAGACTACGCCTTTTAAGCTCAGGCTCAGTTATTGTACTTGGTGCCGACTTGAATAGAGTATTATAAGTGCTGCGTCGAGAGTACTGTAAGACTTCCTTGATTTTTTCTTGCACTCTCATTGCTTCGATATTAAGTAGTTCTAAGGTAGCTCGAAGGTAGTTCTACCGAAGTTGTTCGGGAAGCTCTTCGTATTTGTTTCGCTGTAGTGTCTAGGCTATTCTTTTTCCTAGCTTTAGTGAGTTTTTTTCTCAGAAATGTATCCAGGTTTTTTGAAGATTTAGTAACCCTAGATCGTTGTTGTGTCTTTCTGAAAGTCTCAGCTTGATCTCTATTGCTCATTGCTTTCCAACGCAGGTTCTATTCTTCGTATAGGTTCGCTTCCCGGTTTGCTCGTTGATTGGTTGGATAACCGAACTGAAAATACAAACTAAGCAGTTCGTATTACTTAAACCTTTCGGTCATCCAATCTGGTTATTGTCTCTTTTGTGTTCCGTTTTTGAGTTTGAGTTTTAGTGTAGTCTTTCCGTTGTTTTGTGCTTTTTTGTTGGCGTTGTGGTCTGGTTTTAGCCTGTTTGATAGTAAATTATTGTTTCCTTTTTTGAGGTTGTTTGGCCGCCTGTTTTACTTACATGACACAAACTTAAACAACTTGTCATAAAACGGGAGCCTTTGGTAGAAGTGAAAACAGACAGTCATCGGGCTTCGGTTACTGAGCAGAAGTCCAGAAGACCAAGGTTTGAGGGATTGAGTCTGTGCTTTGAGCAGTTGGGGGTACGGAATAGTTGGGGTGTGTAACCAGACTACTCGGAAAACAAAAAGAGGAATACTGCGAAGACGCCTAATGGAGACACTTGCCGCTTTCGCTGTGTACTTTTGAATTGCTGTCTTTTATGAATTATGGTTATTATTACCAACAACATAACTAAAATGCAACAGTAATGCAACGGCTTACCAAAAAAAACAAGCAATGTTTTTTTGTGCAAAGCAGTTGCCCATGGCTGGAATCGAACCAGCGTCGCCACGGCCACAACGTGGAGTACTAACCACTATACTACATGGGCCGGTATTGCAGGCACCTGATCTCGCTCGTGAGGCAACCACGATTAATTGGACATTATGAAGCGACTGCTCCTTGCCTGATAATTCGGGACACATACAGAGAATTTCACTTGGGTAGTACAACAGGCAACGTTGGGCCATCAGTGCATGAAAACGATGACCAACATTCTAATTCCCGAGATTACATCCATATTATGTTTATCCACAGGAAGTAGAACGTTGGGTGTCGTTTTGTACAGGAACACTAACGGGAAATTACATATACTATGTGATTTAAGCAGTTGGGGTATGGAATAGCTGAGATGTGGCAAGTATTTCCCATTGCTAAATTTAAAAATTCAGAATACAGTTTTGTTATTAATAAAGCCCATCAACGTCTTTTCCAATTCCATCAACGTCTTTGTCCACATTCACAGTTTTGCAGATTATACTCTTTTTTAAGAAAGTTGGGATTTGTTCTCATAGAGGGAATAGTTCACTATCAGTAAATACATAGATAGACCCGCTCGGAGCATAGATAGACCCGCTCGGGGCCTATGCAATACGACGTGTGAAGTCAGCCATCAATTTGTCTGATCATAGGTGACTAACTGTGCTTTTTGGTTCGGCCTCGCAAGTTTGTCATTGCGAACGCCCTTTGCATATTCAGCAGGTCTTTGATGTGCCGCTTTGCGGTTTACTTTGAAGACGCAACCAGTAAGAATTTAAAATAATGCAAAAAAAATCTGACCTAAAGAAGCTGATGCAGCTGCAAATTATTTTATTAAGTTGTGAAAGAAAGGAAATACATGCACTCAGTTGAGGGATTCTATAGATAGGCTTGTTGCGAAGTATGCCGGCGATAGCGCAGAAGCCCCACATTCCAGATAATCCGTAAGTGGCAGCACAGGCAAAGCAATAACCTCGAGAAATAGAATTGTTCTTGGAGTTTTACTTTACCTGAACTCTAAAAATTCAAAGCATACGATTTCACATCGCTTAATATATTGTACAAAATTGGGCGCGCTTGAGGAAGAAGTTCCTCCGTGGATGGACTGAAATGTTCCCTAATGGTTAGGCGACTTATGGTTAGGAAAACGGTTCAGCGAAGCCGTATTTACAAGAGTGCGTCGCAAAAAGTCTCACATGTTGTTTTCCTTCACAGCTGTGGTTTTATACTTCACAGCTGTGGTTTTTTTTGGATAGAACCAAAAGCAAAATTCTACTGGAAGTTTTAAAGAATATAATTTCCTCTTGTTTATGGCACCGCAGACAACCCTCGCGAGGAATATAGGGTGCAATTGTACTGGATAATGATGGTTACTTGGCAAAGACCCTGTTTTTACTGTTAATGTCCCTCCCGTTCGACCATGTACCAATCTTAAAGATGATGCAAGACATATCCGTGAAATTATTAATAAATGTAACACATTGATTTAAATAATTAGTTAATCTGAAAGGAACCGTTATAATTTTCTTATAACAATTGTTCGCTCCATAGCTTGAAAGATCAATAATGTCTATTGTTTCTACATAGTAAAGAACATTTTTTGTGGAATAAAGAGTTAATTTCGAGATATGGACGTTCCTTACGATTAGTGTGCTCACAACTTATCATCATTCTTGGCGTGAATGATCACATTGACAAACCACAGAAGGAAACGTATACAGTTAGCTAAACGTTACAACATCCACCTGCTTTACCATCACTCCCGTTGCTCTGGTGCCAAAATCTATATTTTCCGTGATGACACTTTATTTTCATACAAGGCAGTTTAACTATGGAAAACAGTACAGCACATAAAGCAAAATTTTAAAAGTATATGAGATGTTAATGCCAGAGATCAAAAGGGAATTTTGAAAGGCAAATGATAATGCTCACATGGTAGATTATTGGTTATTCTGGAAACAATTCCAAGCTTTTGTTAGTGTAACGTTAATGTTGCTAGACAAAGTTAATGAAAACAAACGACAATACAGAATAAGTGGTGTCTCAAAATACAGAGAACATAACAGCACCTTAGTGTAACAAAGTCAGTAGAAGAAGAGATTATAATAGATTCTTATTTCTTTCCAAAAAAGCCGAGCCACTTTTCGATCAAAGTCTTTCGCTTGTGTTGAGTAATGTCGGACTTCTCGCCCTGAAATAATTTTGTTTAGTATTACTTTATGTTGCAGTAAAGTAGAAAAAACTGGTAATCAATAATCAAGAAAAGAAAACAGTTCAAATATTGTGACCATGTTCTACAATCAAGTATAGATATGAGCACTATAAACTGACCAGGTCATCAATGTTGAATGTCTGTGTTTTGCTGAAGTGAGTTCCCTTGATGGCTGCGAGATTTGAGCTTCCAATAGTGACCGAGTCGGTCTCTCCAATTGCCAGCAAGAAAGTAGGACCGGGCACGGGCTGAATCTTCACCTCACCATTCGCGTTGGTGATTTGCGTTTCCTGAAAGCACATAACTGCAGAAAGTACAAGTTCGTTACCTAAACGTAGGACGAGCACCAGGAAAGATTCACATAATTTACATACGTCAACATGCAGAACCTCCTCAAAGAACGTACCTTTTCCTGTGTGGCAACCAAAAAGAAGTTTCCAAATTCTCTAACAAGTGTCAGGTCGCCGTCCGCCTCAACCGCTTCCATATTGCAGTTCTCATATGTGGTCACATTGCAAGCGACCACCGAGGTCTCCGGGCAAGTGAATCCAAATTCAAACTGGAAAACGACATGTTTGTTTCCATATCTTTACCATGCGTCCAAATCAATAATAGAAGAAATGAAAAACGTACTGGACGGCCGCACATTTCCTCGTTTATTCCGATGAACTGACGGTCGACTTGACTATGGATGGCCGTTTTTGGGAGATTCGCATACACAAATTCATTCTGCGACGGACTGAAGGCACCAGCATCCATAACCTAGAAAACTGCGGCCATTATATTTCACAAAACATTCCAGTCCAGAAAGACCTTTAAGACATTAGGCTTGCAAGTTCCAACTAAGGGATCGAAACTTATTTGAAAAACAAGCGCTTTGCAGACTAACCATCTCCATGTCTCCGTAGATCTTGTTGTGCACCATTGGAACGCAGATCTCGAGCATCACGCCGTCCTCGTCGCAATAGAGTGGATGGGCGCGGACGGAATTCTTCACAAAGCTCTTGACCATATCCCACTCAGATGAGAAGCCAGCAGCGTCGTACCAAACCTGAAGACTTTTTATAAAAACCTGTGCATTATTGAAATATATACCTGTGCTTTACAAAAAGTGAAATATAAGGGGGCCTTAGAAGCTAGAAAGTCCTACCTGTGGATAGTTTTCAGACGACATGGAGGCAAAGTTCAGCTTATTAAACCAGAAAATGTTTTCAATTTCGGCACGGAATTCCTCCTCGCGACCATAGTGTTCGATGTCCAGATTGCAACTCCTAAAAAGATACGGGTTTTCAACATAAGTTATCAATGTGGACCGCTTTGAGAGGGAATGAGGCTGACAACGTACAGTTTGTGGACATTCTCGGTGTAGTCGTAGACTTTGCTGTTCCGGTACTTCTCGCACTCAATCTCCTTGCGGAATTCTAAATTAAAAGCAATTAGATTAGTTGTTTACAAATTTACACTGGAACTTCTACGTAGAATAGAAGTCTCTAGCTGATAATCTTTTTTAAAGCGTAAAGTAAAACCTGGTAAATACACCGTGGACCTGCATTGCATACAAATGGCATAAGGAGACTACAGTAGTACAGTATGACTAGTGCTGTTTATTACAGCTGGAGTTGAGCTCACCTTCAATAATTGGGATTTTGTCGCAATATTCCTTGAGGATTTGTCCGTACTTCTCGGTCTTCTCGGCATCATCAATAGTGAAGTTCCACTGGGTGTGGAAGCACTGTTTTGCTTTGCTGACGCTAGAATTGCATTGTTTTACGAGAAGGAACTTGTTTGTAAAGGAAAAGAACGGCCAAAAAGTTCAGGCATTATGGAGTTCAAAATACAAAATTATGACATAAACTTACATTGCTCCAAAATCAGTGCCAGAAACCAACAGTCGGCCGTTGAGCAATTTTGGCAAGTGGAACTCAACTCCAGAAACACCCAGTACTAATACAATGAAGATTAGGTTCATCCTGAAAACAATGAGTGTATTCGGTGTTCCTGTACAATAGACACAAACAAGGAGGATTGTTGTATGGTCAATTGATGATAATACATGGCACGGCATGGAATTGTACAGAATTTGAAAGCGAGCATACTGTAAGGATACACGAAGGTGTGACCCGTGGGGTGCAACCTAATGGGGCAAATAACATTCACTTCACGTCTCACAATCGGTGTTGTGTACAGAGTGAGAGAGAACATAGGAGTCTCACCTCGTGGTAGTGTCCTACCAATGCATACACTAACTGCAAACACAGACATAAATTAAAGAACACTTCCTTCATTTGCATGAAATACAAAATGGTAAAAAGTGAACATTCCAGTATCGGCATTAATTCACAAGCTGGTGCGCGACAAAAGATAATTCAAGCAAAAATAATTGGGTTATCGTCGATACTATATAAGCAAAATGATGAATTGACATGAAGATGCGCACAAAATAGATGTGGTGGGTTGAAGTTGGCGTAACCAGAGAGGTAATTGATCGTGGAGTTGTCTCGATTGACCTACGTGTCACTGTTTGGACATTATATCTGTGGCCCCTAAGGCATTATTTTGGCGCCGCCCTACGCACAGGTGCATATCACATGCCTATACCATGTTATTACATCATACGCGGGTCAAATCAATCACGAGGGGTATCGCTACCATTTGTTCCACGCTCTTGGAGGTATATTGATCTTAAATTGTAAGAAAGACAGACGTGAGTATATCTGCTAGTGTTTTGGTCGTACTTTGATCAAAAGTTACACTATGCCAAACAATTTGTTGGACGCAGGTTCAAAAACGTTGATATTAGTGCATGAAGGCATAACTTATGTAAATAACACAGGGCGGGGTAAAGAATAAGCAGCCACTCGCTCGAATTATATAAAGGTAGGACATATAATAGTGGTTCGAATAAAACATGTGTCACCAAATAAGTAAACCGAATACAGCTCGTCAAGTGCTGGCTCTCCTAATACATTGTCTTCAGTCTGATATTCCGCACAATGGAGTGAACTTTTTGAACCGCATATATACAATAGTTATTCGATCGTTTTTCGAGCGATGGCGCTCCAGTAAGAACAGGTTCCGTTGAAATGTATCTTACTTGCAAACCTAGATAGAGACAACGCGATGAGGACCACGCGAAAAAAAAAAAAAAACAGGAACATCGAGATCTCGCAGTGCACTCGCCAGCCTTTGCCAGACTTTCGCTAGGGTTGCCCGGCGAAGGGGCGGCGCACGCACCGATCGGACGAAACTGTGAAAATCGACGCAGAAACAAACAAAAGGTGTTAGCTCGGTTTTCGCCAAAGGATAGTCAGTGCACTCGCCCAGGTCTGGCGAGTGTCCGGCGAAGACGGCGAGTTGCGCGGTTAGAGGTAGGCGTTCTGTTATTGCGCCTAGCATCAGCCGTGTTTCGTTAATTTTACCATATTTTGCAAAATTTATTTTTACTTTGAGAGCAATTCGGTGAACTGACGCCATAAGAATCAAAAATCACAATTCTTGTTTGCCAGTTTGGGCAACATGATAACTAATTGCGGTATAGCAAAGCAGTGGTGATAATACGTTCTTCCTGATGGTGAGACAGACCACTCATAGCAATGACAATTTTTAGTCAAGTTAATATTAGCATCCGTCGTATTCACGTACGTGCGAAAACAGTAGTTAACAGTAATGCTAGACCGCTCAAGCTACTTTAAGACTTTTTGTTTTGATGAATAAGGCTTAATTGAGAAAGAAACCTTTATAAATACATCAGTGTTCCAGATACTGATGATCACTGAAACAATGACTGTTGAAGTGAGAAGTTCATAAAAACAAGTGTGCCTGGTCTTTGGTTCCGGTTCAATGTTCAGCTTATATTCGTAGCAAAGAACGTGGCTTTTTTGTTATCAACTTCTTCTTTTTCACGTAACAATCACGTCCTTTTTATTGCATGCTATAGCACTTTTTGAGCCAAAAAAGCGGAGCACTTTTTTCATGTCAATTGTTATCAGGAGGCACGAATTTTACATGACGTAAATTTAGTTTTTTGTACACGACACACACGTTACTACAGTACTACATAATGTGTAGATAGAATGGTGAAACTAGGTTATTGTATTCATTTATTTTTCTCAGAAATACGTTTTAACTTCTTGCTTCTCGAGGAGTGGTTGTATTTCCATTGATGTGTACGTCCCTTCCTAGAATATAAAGAGAATAATTATTATGTTTGTTGACGATGGTCAGCTCTGCTTCTTTCGCGCTTACAATTAGAAGAACTATTACTGGCATACACAAGTGACAAAAAAATACCTTTGGCCATATTGATAGTCCCACAAACATTGCCATTGCATCAAGAAGTGCCAGTAGAACGTATAATGCCCACATATAGGATGCAGGTATAAGAGGAGTCCATAAGTAGACAGGAATTGTAAAGAATTCGCCAATTATCGCCGATATCTAAAAAGCGACATATATATAGTTTGCAGTTAATACAATGTAAAACATTAAGCTTTAGTCGAGAAACACCGACGGTGATTCACTCCGATGTTCGTGACTCTCATTTGTTTCCGACAAATTTCTCACCAGACCGAGTGCGACCACATCTTTGCGGGGTGCAAATTCGTTTAGAAGCAGGTACGGCAATACTCCAGGAGCCGTTCCAGACACAAGACGTTGTATTATTGTGTTTGCATATACTAAACAAATAATATTACAGAACCAAATACGGATCAGGCGCGATTCGAACACAAAGACAGTCGAGGTAGGAAGAGTTTTTTTCTTGGAATAACTCACTAATATATTCGCTTTGCATCTGTAGATTCACTATGTGAAGAATGCCCTTGAAAATGACCGCCGATGAAATCGCAGCAAAATAAGTCTTCTTTGACCATTTATCCAAAATTAGTGGAGCGACAACATAATATGGACATGAGATCAATGGTGCAAGTGCGTGTAAAGTCAGAACCTGGAACAATAACGAGCTTCTTCTATTCAATTCACTTCTCTTATTTCTCTTCTCTTATGTTTATTTTTAAATATTCTCCTTTCGCAAGAATTTTCTTTTGTGTGATATCTCCTACTGCTTGTCAGCTTCCTATCAAATGTTATTTCTGTTTGCATACTTATTGCTGCTGGTTTGCTTTGGCACACCTGAATCCCCTTACTCTTACTTGTTGCGGCGAGAATCCTTCCAAGCCAAGCAATTGTACAGGAAAGCTGTCCTCAACTACAAGTGCCGAAGCAACGTTTATCACATGAATCGTAACAGTCAGACATAGAATCTAAATAGGCGCATGTTTTTTCCAGACAGAGCATTCCTATAAGTCCGTGAACTACAGTGCTAGAAGATTTGTTGTATATCTAGGGTTCCAGATGCGCAGTCACCTAGTTGTATTTTTCAATATTTTTTTCTTGTGTAAGTTTCCGCAAACAATACAGCGTCTAAACAGCTAACCTTTCTTCGCTTCCTCTTCGTGGCGCATCTTCCCAAATGCCTCAAGTAATTAGCAATTCTGTTCGAATGATCGGTGCTGGAATCTAAAAGAGACTGTATTGGTAGGCTGATCTCATACTTCTTCTAGGCCTCTCCAATCAGGTGTACTTTTTGATATTCTTCGAGAAATACGCAAAGCGGTTCTTACAAAATTGTGGACTTCTAATCTGCCCTGTTATCCATGATGTTGTTCTTCACCTGTTACTGGACGAACGGAATCGGGCAGTGCTCTCCCCACGAATAGCATTCCAATGTTCATTGTCACTGCTATCAGCACCATATAAATCCACCCCTCATCATTCCCAAAGATCGTCTGTTGTGCCAGAATAAAAGTCAACAATTGCATCAAACTGATGGATAGAGTTTGCGCTGTTCCACCGACATACCCTTAATATGTTTTTTTTTTAACCATAGATATATTGAGTGAAACCCGAGGCAACCTATCGTATATCTAGTTGTTTCCTTTAGCATTTGTAATATATTTCTCACTGTGTTACCTTTATGTTTTTCGCTGGCAATTTCAGACAAATAGGTTGCATCACCAACTCCCTTCAATATTGAAGCAAGGCCAGCAACTAAAAGTACGAAGATATTTTATACAGATCTGCAGATCTGCGACGCCGTGCAGTAAATTTATATTAAAAAGGAAAAGGGAAGTGGTTGCTCGCTTTCTGCCTGGGTCTACCTAGAGTAATGCACAGACACTACCGTACCTGCGGATCCTCCCACGTAAATAAACGAATTTTGAAAGAAGTATGCAGCAAGAAAGAACATCGCGCTAACGTTCGTGATCCAAAACCTGAAAGAATTTTGCATGCTTATCAGTTGTTTGACAATAGCCTTTATCTAGGTTTCTCTTGTTTAGAACAACTTACTTGACGTATACGCATGTGAATTTTCTGCCGATCAAGTCCATCACTGGTAGAATAAATAATAAGGAAACAGCCATCGAGATGAGCATTGCAGCATTATCCGCAGTAAAGAATATTTTCCCTCTAAAAGCATTCATTAGTTTTCAGAGAGTGATTATAACGCCTAAGTTACTACCGTAATTTTGTAATGCACCAACCCATCGTTCAATCCTAGCGTTTCGAAACTTGTCTTGTTGAATAGACTTGTAATTGGCACCGACAAGGCTACAGATAAAGTAAGCAATGTGCCCGATGCAGTGCTAAGAAGTCCATAGATGATACAATGAAGAACTGATGCCTTGGCAAAATCACCACTATGGTCTTTCATACCCATATTCTGAAAAGGGGAATAAATCGCTCTTCGTCAATTCAAATATACATAGAAACAAGCTATTGAGAATGCTTTGTGAATAGAAACACTTAAGAAAAGTAATGAGCAAGCTCTGCTCAATAAAGGCATGAAGATCAACTTTTAATTCTGAGAACCATGTTTTTTTTTGGCGATGAAACTAAATGGCCTCAGTGGTTTTCAATGATCTGCGGTCATTTCCCAGGTGGGTTTATCAGGGAATTTTTTGCAGGTTTCTTGCGGATCCCGTTAGTTTATCTAACGCGCAAGCTTATCAGCAATAAAAGCTCAACTGTCAATGCCTTTGCAATAACTAAGTATCATTATTTTACGTTTATGGCTTTTGCGAACGTGAGTTTTTCGCTGACCAACCGGCTGTTGTATTCATTCTGTCAAACGCCCAAAGAACAATCAGAAATCTAAAAAACATTGTTTAGAAGAAAAATGAGTGATTTCGGAAGTCTTCGGGGCGATTATCTAAAACCAGAGATTGGGAATCTATCATATGATAATCGAAAGTCTATGGAGGTCAGCTTTTCTTCAAACAAAGAAGGAAAATCTTCTATATCTACTAACACAGTTAGCCTCCATATGTACAGTATTTCTGAAGAAAAGAAAAATCTTATGGCACCAATCATAACATACCGTACATACCTTCTGCAGCCACTATGGTTTTCGTAACTACTGTACTTGTGTACTGTATGGAAATCCTTTATTGGTCACACAAAAGTACCCTGCATTTCCAAGTTCCACTAACGTAAGGCTGTACCCAAAACTTTGTTCATTCATGCTATAATACTCTATGCAATCACCATTCCTTCACACTCTTAATAATAATTTATTTCCAGTTGCATCGATTCTTTCAGTTGATAAAGGGTGATAATACTGTAAATGGAAAATCAAAGAAAAGAGAAAGTACTAAAGCACTAAAGCCATTAAAAATAACCGTAGGGGTAAACGAAAGTAAAAAAAGGGTGATAACGTGACATAACGCTTATGCGGAGTAGTTGTACGTAGTATATATTATTCAGGAATTGGCTACCCAGTAATAGGTGCAAGTGTCCCAACGTTACATTAACATATAAATAATCTGCGTATGTGAAAAGACAATAATAGGGCCACATAATGTTAACATTTTGCAATTTCAGAAAACTCAACGCAGAAGGCCGACACCAATTGTTTATAATGCAGTATTCACATATGCTGAAGAACACTATGCATAAAATATTTATATAATTCGTGTATTATATGAAATTCGAGAAATGGAACAAAGTAATGATATCGTGCAAGCGACTGTTTCCTCTAGACTGCTTCTTCATCGGGTTGGATCTTTATTTCCTCACTTGCTGCTTGAATAGCGTCCTCAATCGTTGGGAAGATGTACTCGCCGAGCTTTTCTTCGACGATCGGGAAAAGTTGCAATGTGGCCATGATTTCAGCTAAATGAAATAGTCAGCTATTGCAGTACTGCAAACTCTCCTAATGTTCTGTTTTAATTTTACTTTAAATTGCTCGCCATAACAAACTGTAACAAAAAAAAACGCGTAAAAATGGAGCAAGAAACCCACATGAGATTCCGCAATAGAATATTCGAATGCCGTTTTTCATGTTTTCGACGAACACCTGGAAAGAGGCAATGCATGATTTAGATTTGCTGTGTTATCTACAATAAGCTGAAACTTAATATTCATTCATGAAAAGGAAAAGGACCTCAACAATCGTCGTGGCTCCCATATAGTCGATAAATGGCACAGCACTCATGTCCACAACAACGGCTCGAATCACGGACATCGAAATTTTATTGCTATCCAGTGTAGACAACTTCTGAAAAAGACCAACCAGATAAGTAACTATATAAGAAAATATTTTAGATAGTTACGTGAAAAGGAGTGCCGTTCAGGTAACAATGTACCGATCTGCGTAAATTACTTTCAAATATACTGTTTTATTCGTCTTAAGCCTTGAAAGCGTGAACTTACACTGCTAATACAGTCGGCATCCTTTGCTTGACCTGGCGCCAACATTACATACTGCCCTGTTGCTGCAGAATTGTTTCGAGAACGCATTATCGGTTCATTTTTCTTCTGTCCTTGTTGCACTTGCAGATGCTTTCTGAGATTGAGAGATGATGAACTCTCTTGTTACTTACAATCTCCAACTTTGCCTCACATCATGCTCCATGATCACTTGTTTTGTTATTGATTTGGCAAGCCTAGTCTTTGTAGAAAAAATATTGGGTGCCGTTACTTTCAAAGCAACTCAACTACTAACCGTCTTGCAATACTCGGTGCTTCAATGGCCACTGATAGTTGTCGTCTGAATTCCTCAACATTGAGGAAGACGAGAGGCGCAGTATATCTCAGACAAGCTACACCATCTGTTACAGTCGAATCCCTGGAAATTAGTTAACATTGGGTGGTAGTACGGTTTATGCCAGATATGGGAAGTTTTCAATCGTGGTAGTACGGTTTATGCCAGATATGGGAAGTTTTCAATCTCCAGTGTTAGTTGGTACAACCTTTTCTACACCTTTTACTACAAAAACATGGTGAAAAAGAGCGAACATACGGATGAACGCAATTCGAGAGTATAAAATATACCTGTATTCTGCAATCGGTTGGTAATAGATTCTATCCTTTGTGTGGGACATTCGACCAAGTTCAACCAAGCGGCTTCTAAAAACAAAGGGTTATAAGTAGGACTAGTCTCTTAGTTCCTGATATCTTGGTAAGAATGGTTAAGGTCGATACTCGCAATTCAGTCCAGTGCACGAACCGATTTGATCTAAGCACTTAAAACATTCCAAGGGAAGGAGATAATGTTGCAAATTGCATTAAAAATAACACTGTTTAAGTGAGAGTGTGTGTTACAAAGAGATATCTTTAGCAAATACCTTTGTGTTTTGAAGACGACCTGTCCCAGTGCGAAGAGTACACCAATTGCAAGACCTTCTGTAACATCAAATACCACTGTTGCGATACAAGTTACGAGAAAGACTGCCTGAAAGTAAACCAAAGATAACTAGTAGATAAAGTCTCAAATATATTTCAGATATTGCTGAGTGTTTTTCTTGCTTTCCGCAAAAATCGATATTCAGCCGAATCGGAAGCAGCTATCTACCGCCAATAATATAGTTTTAAAAGTATAAAATTCTGAAAAAATGTCTTTACATATTTTCTTCAAAGTCCGATCAAATGTTTTTTTTATTAAAGAAAAAGTAGAGAAGGATTTTTGCATTATTATCGGCTTATTTAATTTAATAACCATCCCGAAACGTGTGACAGAAACTATGATTCCAGCTTGAAATGCTGGGTAAGCCTATGTCAACCGACGAAACTTTCCTCATTTCTCCATTATTCACATTTCGTTGAAGGAAAATAATGTAACAAGCATAGCTTACCGCATCGCCCCTTGAAATTTTCCACAGTGGTCCAATTTCCTTTAATGGCATAAACATTCCCTGTAGTGCCACAATAATGATGCAAGAGAGGAAACACTATAAATTATTGTTATGATAGTTTTAAATAATATTCCGTGCCCCACTGTGTGGTTCAAATATAATTTAGAATTGAAAATATAAAGGGGAGTATGTGGAAATGTGACAAATATACCGTTGGCAAGCCCTCCAACACCGGCCCGATCCAGAAAATAACTGCAAGTAGAAGTAAACTAGAGAATATTGTTGCCAGTTGCGTCTTTGTTCCAGCTGCCTGAAAACGTGCGGCAAATAATCTTTCAGTCAAATGAGGCATTCTTAAAAAGTAATTAGTAAAGATCTATCTAAAAAGTTTTGTCAATCAAACAATAATCAATCCCATTGTATACATGCTTGTTCCGAACGTTTTTTCCAAAAGTTTGGCTTCAATGGCATATAAACTGTATTTGATCACCTCATATACCAAAGTGCGTGCCAAAGCAGTAGATGCCGGCCATACGGGGAAAAGGGAACTTAAACATTCCATGGCACCGAGAGCATAGAACTCCTGAAAAATGGATGATGATTTGAATGTGACATACGTAAAACCGTTACAAAAGGTGTTCCTTGTGTCCTGTTTTTTTTTGCCCTTTGATGTTTATTGGTGAAAATTCTGCTCCAGCAGAAATATGCGAAAACTTTCAAACAATAAACAGTAAAATATTACTGTGCCTTGACAATTATTACTGACCTGTCTGACGTCAATTTCGTAGCTGTGTTTCTTGGCAAAGAGTTTGCCCATTGAAATAGTCACAACAAGAATTACGATAGAAATAGCAATCGCATCAGAAAAGAGCATTGGAAGTAAGTTGAGATTTGGAATTGAAGGAGACGGAAAACTGGAAAATAGGTAGATTATTTTGTGCCTTCAGTCAACACTTTATAACCTGCACTTGGTGATTATTTGAATGGTTACGGCTATCGTGAGTGTCGACTTCAGAAAAATACTTTTCGGTGCACACAACGTAGCCAGAACCCACCCAGTTGGAATTTCCCCGATAACCTTCACATTGTAATTGTCCTTTAATACCATAACAAACGATAACGTTGTGCCAATAATCATCTGAATTGTTTGCATTATTTCAAAAGTGGACTTGTTTACACAAATTTTACAAATATGAAAGAAGAACCCACACACTATTTCGTAATTTCCAGAAACAGTAAGCCTTATTTAGAAACTATAAACCAACCACAAAGAGATCATATGGAATAGGCAGTTGGAAGTTGAGCTTCTTTTTAATCACAGGATCCACTACATTTTTTGCAATAAAGAGAGCCATCAGTGTTACGATTGAGATCAGAAAAGTTGACAGATTGGCGTTGCCGCTCACAACACTGTTCCATAGGTCACCGTATACCTGAAATAAAGGAAGGTCTATAAGGATTTATATATATATATATATATATATATTTTTTTCCTTGAATATTCGTATGTAATGGACGTGCAGTTGTTCAACTTGATTCGAACCTTGCACTTGTTTTTTAAATTCCTGCAATAAGAAAGCTGTCCTCGGGGCTTACCAAAAAGAGCTTTCCAACTCCATTATGTCTCGGTAGAGAAACCCCAAAGATTTTATTCAGTTCAGCGGTGAACACATGAACAGATGCCCCTGTGGTAAATCCTGTTATTACTTGGTCACTGAGGTACGATGTGAGGAAGTCCAAACGGAGAAGTCCCATAGAAATCTAAAGAGAGAATCAAGCAGTTATCTGCTACGTAACTCAATATTTAAAATTTGTTCACTCAATTGGCGAATAGTCGCACTAGTGTCGAACAAGTCGTCAACAAAAGCTCTTCTGCAAGTGTAATTTTATCAAGAAGCACTGAAGGAAAAGGTAGTGCTATACTATGTACCTGAATCATTCCAACCAATAACGCCAATGCGGTGACAATTTCCATCGAAATGCCGTACGTCAGATTTTCAAATTCCACTTCATCCAATAGACCAGTGTCGTTATCACTGAATCGTTTATCGACTAATATTTGTGTCGTACGGAGGTTGCAACTACCAACCATCAGGCTCACAACAGAGAACACACCTCAAAATTGTCCTAGATTAAGCAGTGATAAACTTACTACCCTACCTTAAATAATCACAGATAAGTTCAGGAACAGAAGGATAAGCTGCAGAAAAAGTAGAACCAACCTACTGAAACATGCCGCGAGGTCCCGAAAATCATATAAAACAATGCTGGAAGCAATGATGTATAGAGACCAGTAACTGGTCTCAAGCCAGTTAAAGTGGCATAGGCCATGCCTGAAAGGCTTGCATAGTTTTTAGACGAAGCAGATATGTGCGGATGTAATAGTTATAAAGGTGAAGCAGGTAAGATGGATTGGTCTGCAGAATGCACCAGAGTACCATTTCTTATCCCAAATTTGGAGTAGAACGTTCTTTACTAATGGTGTCCTATATTTCTCCTATTTGGGATATTGTTCTAAGGCAAAATATACCCCCCCTTACTGAAGGGTGGCATTTTTCCTTCTTTTGGGTCAATCAAACTACACTGGGTACTGAGCTACAATTTTACCTCAAAGTAGTACTCACCCTGGGGAACATGCATAATTCCAACTGTCAATCCTCCAATAATGTCATTAAAAAGATCTTCTTTCACATTGTACGCTGGCAGCCACTTCAATATTGGGAAAAAACCAGTGATTGCATCAAGTGTTATGGATTTCTTCATATCGGTCAACCGATGTTCCACTCCGGATAGTGAAGACCTCCTCTTATTTGGACGAGATATCAAGCCGAACTCCTCGTCGAATATGTGCTGAAAAGTGAAGCAGGGATCCAATTGATGACCTGTATGCATATAACCTAACACGAGTAGATGCGAAATCAAGGAATTTGGTAACGAGATATTTTCAGATGGATAAGGAGGATGACAAAGACATATAAACCTCATCCAAAATCTCGCTCAACAATTTATCTCTTCGCCTTTTATTATTATCTGTGTTCTTTGCTGCTGGAACCTGAGCTAACCGCCATGAAAGACCATTTTTTCAGACGCGCATTGGTTAAATACAATGTTTGTTATATTTTTAAAAGCGAGTTATGGGCTCTCAAGCGTTTTGCAGGCCCTTTGCGACCTTGTAACCCCTTTGTAACACATAATTCCCTGGTTAGCAGCAAAATGAAAATTACCAACAAAGTCACGGATATCATCCCATGTCTCAGTCAGCGATCCTCACGATCGTAAGTAAAAAGTGGGTTCTTGAGTAGATTCTAGAGCTCACCTGATTCTTATTCACTTTATCGTAATACGTTTTCTCCTCTTCTGCTTCTGACTGATAATTATCAATGCAGTCCACACTATCTGTTCGACTCCGCATCACCTGCAGTTGGACAAAGATGTTTATCAATTCAAGTGGCTAAAAGAAGAAAGTTATTACGGATTAAGATGCATAAATAGGTCAATTGATTCGATATGTCCACAGACGCACAGACACGAACACACTTCACATAAATAAGCTTTGATCAATATGGAAGTTCTTTTAGTAATGTTTTGCATTTAAAGGGAGAGGTCCACGAGAAAAAAGTTTTCCTCAATTTACTTGCACAGAATGTCCGGAATTTCAGAAATATTACTGTGAAAACAGCATTTCTTGCTGTTTACGCCTAGAACTCACAGAGTTTTTAATCAAACTGTTTGGACAGGTACCGTAGTCCGAATCAATTTTTGCTCTTTTAGGGCACTAAAGTATTGGAAACGCTTTGCTTTAAGCGAAGGAATGTTCTTCATTCGTTCAACAATTATTATGTAGAGAAAGAAGTCTAATGGACGGACACAAACCGTAAAAACGTATTTTACAATTGCTGACTACGGTACCTAGCCGAACTGTTTATACACTATGAATTATGAACCACAGACCTATTTATGCATCTTTATCCGTAATAACATTCATCTCAAAAAAAAAAGTTGTATAGACGGAATTTATAAAGAACAATCAGGAAAAGTCACCTCAACTTTCGATCAGGGTTAGCAATAAACTAAAGGAAAATTGTGATAAGAAGGCACATTTAAAAGATAGTCTGCCGTTTGAACTGAATATTTAGTTCAAACATCAATGATGCTGTTAGAAGACAGTTGATCAAGATTCGGAAAAAGCGAGTGCAGAAGGTCTATAAGACAAGAAAAATAAGATGAAACATGTGCGAAATTTGTTTAGCGAGATCATGAAACATAATCAAAATACAAATGCTTAACTTTTCCTAATTACAACTGCGAAGAATGGATAAACAGAGAATAAGAGATAACGAAGTCAAATACTTTTGAGTTAAACATTCGGTGGTAAGGATGTGTACGTGTACATGAACATGTACTGTGTTGGACATCCTTATGTATAGGCAATAAACAAAATAAACTGATGTAATTACATTCAAAGAGTGTGCAAGGCGGCAGGGGGAAGCTCTGGTATAAAAGGTGGTAAAATATAAGATAGCAGCATCTGCTATTGTTTAGTGACGTTGTTTTTATTACGAAAATCCCATTTCAATATAAAGGCGCATACATACGCATTATTGTTCTCACTTAATCGAGGTGCATAGTGTTTGAAACTGAATGTGAAAACAAAATTTACTTTGAATTCCTAGGAGGCTGCGCGAAAACAAACATAATGCAAAAAAATTGAGGTTTTGGTTTGAGATTTAAAGTTTCTCTTCTATTTGCTTTCCTAGTTCACAATTCTCAGAAAGAAAACGTGCGAAAGTCTGTACGAATGAAGAATAATCTCGAAATTAAAACAGCATGAGAGTTGCATGACGAACTGCTCTAGTGAAAAAAAAACGGCTAGACTGCACGGCACGCGTGATGCCAATTTTTGGTTCAGTTAACACCCAATTTATAAATATTCTCCCGTAAGCATATTATATGTAAATACACATATTCCACGAACGGTTGATTAGCAGCTTTTGAGGTAACGTTATCACTGGTTACCTTAGATGAGAGCGTAATTAAACGAAAAATGTTCTGCTATATTTCTTTCACCTACCTAATAACAATAAAAGCGAAAGGTAAGTAATGGACTGCTTTTTAAAATTAAATTAAATGTGTAATTTACCATGTTTCCAATGCTTTACACATAGGATTACTGAAGAGAGTGCGCTAATTGGAGAGTGCAGGCGGGAGCATAAGCAAGTGTCCAAGTATTGATCCCTCGAGCAAAAAAACACCTGATGACCGAAAGAGCGAATATTCGGAAAGAGTTTCGTTGCTTGACCAGCATACAGTACGCGGTGGCAGAAGAAGGTACAACGTTCAGCACAAGCTTCGGATTACAATTAATGTAGGAACTGTAACCAAATCAACGTCTCTCACCTAACATATTCATCATATACATTCAGAATGCGTTTAATAAGACGCAACATTTATTTTAATTGGTGTAAGATTTGTGTACATGTTGGGAGATAATTGTTGCTGTAAACAATCCTGAGGATACTTTATTATTGCATACGTTTAAAGACCGAATCAACAGATGATAACTTGTCGCACCCAATAGCAGGCTTGCCCCTATTAGCACACATATCACACACAGTGTTGCAATTGACGCACCTACCGAACTGTGCCACATATGGGAAGTGTGCTATTGTGTGCGAATATTGTGCGACAAGAGACGTGCGACAAGTGAGCAACCTGCGGGCTAGTGTGAGACATGTGGGTATGGTGTGTGCGACATGCATGCCACGCGCTGGATATGGTGTGCGCGTTACGTGTGCCATTGTATGCGACATGTGCGCCACTTGCCTGCCAAAAGTGCATCATTGTGTGCAAAGATTTATTGTGGGCTAAAAGTTTCCCTTTATGAGCGGCAAGTATGCTGCTTGTGGGGAAGAGTAGCAACCCGATCATCAACTAAATTTAAATGGTTTTTCTCAAAAAGTTATAGGAAGCAACAATTATTCATTATGTCATAATTAAATGTGCACTGCCTAAACATTTCTTTCAGGATTGCATGACTTACCATGCAACCAAAGAATACTACTATACTACATGTTGTAACTTCTTTGTTGATATGACATCAAAGCATGCGTAAATGTGTCTATTTCTGTGCTCCGCTAAACGACTAAATTCACCCTCCTGACGAACTTTGTGTATGAAGTGCTTGCGAAGAAGGCTCCGCAATATGAGCATATGTAACACAAAATCTCCGGTAATATTCAGTATTTTTTATTAAACGAGATGCTCCCTTAGGTCTATTAACACCAGAGCTTCTCTTGAGGAAGCGCAGAAGCGTACTGATCACCATTGCTCTTTCTCTATTATTAGATATCTTCATTTCCGGTAGAGTATTCTACTCACCAGTGATTACTCAGTATGCAATTACTGGCGGACCCCCCCCCTTGCATTTCTTATTGTTAAGCCCATGGACCTCCGGAAGCGATTTGTTATTTTTACGGAGTCGGGAGCTCAGAACATCGCATAAATCTCGGTGTAAATATTCGGTCCGAGACCGGCGCCCATATGCATTACCAGATGCGCGAAGAACAACAAATTCCCGCCTTTTCACAATAGCACCGACGAAGGCTGCAAACTAAACCTAAGCGAGTTTAGATTACAACATTTCTGATGAGGTCTAGTTTCCAACCTCTTCCCGTTTACTCACAGTATTTTGTAGTTTCAATCGTCGCATGTGGAAAAATAGGATTATGAAATGAACACATAGTAATGTGTTTATTAGTAAACTTACCGCTTGGGTAAGTAAATTGATTTAAGCATTCGGGAATAATACCCCTAGGTAACTATAAATATATTTCAGTACAGTGCCCCTTTTTCCGTGCAATAGATACAAAGGTATTATTATTATTTTGGTGCGCTCGAATTCATTGACGGACCTAGTGTGTTATTATCAAGTCCTTTAATTGGCTCCTGCATTCCCGTCTTTTATATGCTTAAGGTACTCGTTTTCAGTTCGCTGCATTAGACCACAATTGCTTAATAAAAATGTGACTCAGTAATTAGGCTTACGTTCAATTTACGATGTGCTTATGCATCACAGGGAAACACTCTACTTTTTCAAGCAGTTCCTATGTTCCATTACACGTGCGATGTTATGAGCGTTCTTCAGCACCAAGTAATGTATAACATTCAGACCTCCTCCAGATGGTTTAAGGCGGGAAAAAGTGCCCCGTGATGCACACAAAAAAGCGACGTTCCAAACAAATTACATTGTGGTTTAAACAGAACCAACCGTACTGATCCTGTGCCAAAAGTTGATATTTTCTGGAAATATACACTCTTGTTATTAATTAAAAGAAGCTAATAAACATTATAAAAAACTAATTTGCATACAGTTTTCGGATGTATTAAGTTGTTAATACGCCTATGGCTGGCACGAAATTTGTTTATTCCGGCTGTCGACCCGATTGGATTAAATATGATATCCTGTAGAGCGGGAGCAGCTCTGACTACGGCAGAGATGCATATCAGACGACAACCTACCAGGCGCATTATCTGATTATATCGATTCGATTCAATGATTTATAACTGATCATCACAAGTGTTGTTTATTTTCATTAATCTATCTTTTTGAAAATCCAGTAAAATAATAAAACTACACAATAATTTGTGTAATTTGTGGGTTGGCTTTTTTATCAAAAATCTACACCAATGTAATGTTATACTTCATTACTGTTGTTAAAATTTCCGGATATTACGTTCTTCGTAGTGATAGGTGCACTAGAAATATTATGCGCTTGACAAATGAGTGCTTGCAAAACATTTCCCGTTATGCTTATGGGTTGTGCATTTTGCCATAAGATTTCGATTATTGTTGACTCACCTCGCTTATTTAGACAAAAAATTGTTACGCTTTAAATTTAAAGGATGCTGTCTCACGCTTCAGTAAGTAAACCAACAAAAAGAAAGCCTGAATACGACGTGAAAAGCGAGCACATCAATTCTGACTTGTAAGGTTACAGGCTAGATCCCTACTAATCATTGTGACTATTTAGTAGCAATTATTTTGAAGATGACAATTCATATTTAGCTTATTTCCTCAAGATGCGAGTTGCGAAAGTGTCGTAGACTAGAATATGTGCCTCCAACCAAATATAAACATTCTCCGCAAATTCACTGTTCTTCAGGGAAACATGTTGGTTATTGGCCATAAATTTCGTTTCCTTTCGCCATTACAGGAAGATCTAGTCTCTAGAAGTTAGGAAAACCTGCATGTCAGAAAGAATTAGTGCAAATATATTGTATTTTTGTCGTACCGTATTAATTAGTTCATTAAGATGTTTAAAACAAAACATATTTGTGTTTATGGAGAACTGAAGATGATCCGCAGTCAACTTATTAATCAATTAGTTCTCCGTCTTTTTCTCTCTAGTATATTTCTCTCCGTTACTCATTTTCTATCTACTTACTTGTGTTCGCTTTATGTCTATCGCACGCTCTAATTTTTCTCCTCTCTCGCTTCACGAAGTCAGACCTATTTCGTCTCTATACTCGGAATGTTGTAAACTTCCTTGTATGAACACTTGTTGAAACCTTCGAAAGTGAGCTTTGCAAAGTTATTTTGGCATCTCATCGGCTGATTGTCGTTCTCTATAGTCGCTGTGTTAGATTATTGAATTCTATAATCAAAGGGTATCATTTACATACAATGGACCTAACACTAACTCATGTCGACAGGAAACCTACGATTACATGTCACATTGTAAAGTAACAACTAACCTGAAAATCAGCTCATTAACCCTAAATAAACACAAATATCATCTTTTGTAGTGCAAGTGTATACTAGCCTTACCACATATTATGTCTTCCTCTTCGCCTGGTCTCTTGAATGTTTCTTGTAAACTCTTGTTCTGTAACTTCATCATAAACTCCCTTTTTTTCGGAGAAAATCAACCTTATAGGATAAGGTTTCTTATATGGTGAGAAAGAGAGAGAAAGAGAGCGAGAAGATGGAGCGCGATATAACTGAAACACGGAGAGAAAATGAGAGATTTATCTACCAGTGGAAACCGGCGCACTCGCTGTCGTTTTCAACTAACGCGCCTTTTAGCATCACCACATGAACATCATATTATCAATCAATCGATCATATGTGCGGTCAACTTTCAGGGTTTATTATATTATTATTCTAATTGCAACTTATGAATTTGTTTACTAGCTGTGTTGTTCTATAATTATTCATCACTTGCTTTGGATGTGTTTACAACATCAGTTTTTTAAGAATCAAAAACAGTGCCACCTGAATAGATGAGTACGCACACTGCTATGAATACAAACTCTGTAGCAGGCGATGTACACATTTTGATGCTTTATATTGCCTTACTTAATAGTTTTGTGCAACGAAAGTGTTTACTCTAATAAGTCGCTTTGTGTACCACCTTAAAATGTTCATATATACGAAATGTCAGTGCAGTACTATGATGTTGCAGTGTACCAACATCAATAGAGGTTGCATACGTTCTGCACACATTCCGTTCTGTTTACTTTCAGACAAACTTTTAATTTATTTAATTTTAACTTTTAATAATATTATTTGGAAAAAATATATTGTGTAATACGTCTCGGCATAAACCCACACTCCTTTGAGTTGTCATTATTCGCATATCTGCCTGGAATTTCGAATTACCTTTTTTGTCATCTTCATAGTATGCAAACTAATTGTGAATTTCAGGACCACCGTAGATGCCGCTGACATGATAATTTTCTCATTGATTCTACCATTGTTTGGAGCTGTTTATTCACAGACGCGTAAGTATTTTCTGTAAAAATATTATCTCAAACATTATCTTTAATATTTATATACTGTGGCGTTGCTTGTATGTGATCATGGTTGTATGCGAAGAATTTGGTTAGTTATATTTGTTGTTCCATTAGTTAATAAAACAATCTTTTGTATGTCCTTGGAAAGGCTAATGGGCGCGGCTGTCTCCAAAGAGCCTGCAGACCATTTAATTGATTTAAAGCATTATCATTCCCCTGCACTCAAAGGAATCTCAGGAATTTCACATATTTCACGAAAATATGTAACACAACCCGTTCTCATATTGGGACAAGACAATGTTTTTTTGGATCGAGTTAAATTTCCAAATGCTAATTACTACAGTATGGACGAGGGTAAAAAAGAGCAATTCGTCTTCTTGGGCGAGCCGTCGGCCAGGTACAAAACCCTCCAATATCCGACGAAATGTGATAATGAGAATAAAAAAGAGCATATTGGCACACGTGCATTCGAAAGGCGGCCCAGATCAAAGGCATAGGGAAGAATCTGTGCGCAGTGATATATGACTGGAATTTGTAACAGAAATTCACCAAATTCCTTTATTAGCAACGTTGGATAAATTTCTTGTGGGAAACAGTAGGGGCACAGGTGAATTGATTGCGTAAATTTGCTTGCCATACTGGATATAATTTATGACAGGAATTGGAAAACATTCCTCTTGTAGCTTGATACGACCATCACAGCAATTCAAATGTATTTTTCAGCTTTTCCCGCATCACATTTGCAAACCACAACAACAGTTCCTACACCACCTCGATTCAAATGGGACGTGGCAACCGAATTCGATTTGTATTTGGGCGACAAGGTTTGAAAGCTATTTTGCAGCTGTGACAATTACAACAAGCATAAATCCACACACGCCTTCATCATTTGGTTGTCCAGAATATTCAGAAAAAAGTGGCCAGTGAGATATGAAAATCGCCACATCGTTCGCGGATTGTTACAGGTTCGCTTGAGTTGTGACGCATGGCACGGAACGCAAAATTTCACACTCGAATGGTATAGAAATGGAGAGCATCTGCCTGATAAATACATCGAAAAGCACCCGTACTTGAGGATGATCAGGAAGAGCTTGACTCTTGAAATACAGTCGCTCGAGATACTACATCATGTAGGTTTCATACAAGTCTTTTAGTTTTAGGAAGGATCAAAATGTTCGTTAATGAGAGAACTTCAGTCGTAATATGTTACTAGATTTTCTCGAGGTTGGAAGCAAATTATGCCCATCCCAATAAGGTTTGAATGTCCTATTTTAGGGAAACTGGAAGTGTGTAGTTCGGAATGAGAATGGTCAAATCTCAAGAGAGTTTAAGGTCAATGTCATCGGCAAGTTTTATGAATTTAGTATTGATGTCAGATTTAAGTTTCTTTTTCGAACCCTACTAGTCGCATAAGTTTTTTCTGGCTTTTTTCAACAACACGCATGTCATTTTGCATGAGACGCATACCATGTTTCTTATGAGCTAATTCGTAGACTTGTTAAAATACCTATTCTTTATTTTCGTGGTTCGCATGTGCAAAAGCCACGAGAGTAGATTGTCTTGCATGTTGCATGTTGTCTAATGTTAGGTATGTGCCTGTTTACAGACCGTTGTGGCTACTATGCAAATCTGAATGTGTCCAACTCCAGCCCTCCGATGGACTGCCTTTGTATTTGGATGTATACTGGAAACATACCGAGACGAAAGTTTGACTACTCATTGGTCACGACTACTTCATGTCAGCCTTATGCAGAAAGCATCCGAGCCGCTCATCAGAATCGATCGATTCCATCAGCATTCCTTCCCGCACCTAGCGAGTCTCACGGAGTGCCTCTCTCGGCCCAGACCCCCCAGTCGGACATAGATGCCGACCAACGTATAGATACATTAAGTGAGTGAGGATGTATTCGTTCGCAGATGAGTAAGTATATAAACTGTTTACATAAACTGCATGCTACTGCGTAAGTTCCCATCTTTTCTTTATACCTACCATATGCTACGCATGCTCAGCTCTTTGCTCCTCCACGACTTCTGTGATTGGCATGTGAGTTGGCTTTAGATGTTTTAATCACTTTCCCGCTCGTCGCATGTGCATCCCGAAAATGTGAGTTTGTTATATATTTTTATCTTCTCGACCCTTGTCTGACTTGTAGACCCAGTGAAGTTGTTCGACTGGATCACTGAGAACAGAAACCTCGACATCTCGCACATCTTACCCAACCTTATCGGGCCAGGAGAGGTGGAACAGTACAAACCATTTCTCAATGGATGGCCAAAGCTTACCTACGAGCAAAAGAGAGAAAGAGCGCGACGCATTGTGGCGCTTCATAGGGAGAAGGTCGCCATACAACAGAATTTAGGTGAGCTGACAATTAATTAGGAAAAATAAAAACAGGTCAGCGGAACAAAACTAATGCCTCTGGTTGGATGCGATATTCACCAGGATTAATTCCTATATTGTCCAGCTCACTATGACGTATAATAGGTCTAGTTGAATTATTTCTCAAACAGAACCAGGCTTTGATTTTGAATGGAAGTTAAGATGGAGAGGAAATTGCTGATTTCCGTAAAGGCTAACCGACCAATTATAGTTTTCCTTGAACAACTATACATACGTTTTTATGGTAGGCGGCGGCTTAACACATGTGTTAGGCAATTTGTTTCTGTTTGTTTCAGTGGAGCACGAGAGGCGAAATGAGGATTCTGAAGAAGCGGAACTGACCAATACTTCCTCTGCGACTGCAGAACCAACATCTACATATGAAATTGGCAAGGACGAAACCCCAATCGCAATCGACATTGAAAAGACGGCCGCCTTTGAGGGAGAAGACTACAATGGTTTGTTTTCCACATAAATCATTGCTTCATAATTCCAAGTTGTTGAATTCATAGGGCGTCCTTGTGTCACTTGTATGCATCGTTACGCATTAAAGCGGACTGTGAGTTGATTTTGCTTAAGTACTGAGTATAGTGTTTGATTTTAGTAAATTAATCTCAGTATCTTGTAGGACCACCAAAATTTGTCCGTCAGCGACATATTGCCGATGTGGCTGCTCCAGCTGGAAGAACCATCAAACTCGAGTGTGAGGCTTACGGGAAAGATCTCCAGGTTAGAGAATCTCTTCAAGTCTCTCCAACGGGATCCATTAGGTCTTAAGCAGTCCAAATGTCTTATGTATAAGTTTTTTTTCAGTTATTCTCTGATTCTACGTAAATATTTCGATATTTAGTACGTATGGCATAAAAACGGGGCGGTGTTGATGCCGAATAGCCCTCGTAATACTCTATATATGAACGGGATTCGAGGACATGTTTTGGAGTTGGAGGACGCTGTACCGAGTGACACGGGAACATACACATGCGAGGTAGTATACTTCAGTTATCGATTATGGAACGAAGGCAAGCAATTGCTGAAAATCCTATGCGCTAACAAGCAAAATTCAAAACAAATTCTTAGGTGCATAATACCAATGGACGAATTTCGAGGAATTTCGTGGTGCGCGTGGTCAACCGCTTCCGCTCCCCGCCTATAATTCTCCCAAATATCCTCAAAGATCAAAGGGTCAACATTAACGGTAAGTCATTAATCCAGTCCGAACGTATTATTTCAAGGATACTATGTTTACAGTACAAAAAACCTCAACACAAATCTCTGAGTCTCCGGTGCGTTTCTTCTATAAACCTTTATTGAATTGAATAGCTGTCAGATGGCTGTATCGATTAGACTGTCTTGTATTTACTTGCATTCCTTACACATATGTACATATAAATGCAGGTACGGCCAATTTCACCTGCGAGGCGATCTCGGATTTAACACCTCATTTCGAATGGATAAAATACGAAAGGTTAGTTATTGGTCGACGATTATTGTAATGGGTGCGTGCGCCAAAATTACGCCGAAAGGAGTTCAACTCCAGATTTCGCAACATGGCGTATTTTCGCGTCAGGTACGACGTAAGAGCGGGCATCTCAGCGCTAAATAAGATCTCACACATTTCTCAAGCCCTTCGCACCCCCACCCGCGCACCTCGTAGGAGATTATCAGGCTTTGATGTAACGGATTATTGCAGTGATGTCTACTTCAACAGCACTGCCGGCACGGAAATGTTCGACTTTAAGAATATGGAGAATGTCAAAGTGAGTGCATAACCATAAGACTTGTGCGTATGTTTGTCGTTTCCTCAATTTTGTTGTTTCCTCCTACACTGGAAAAAAAATTGATTTCAGAAGGCGCGAATCACACACAAGGGAAACTCGTCGTCGCTGATCATTTACAATGTAACAAACGGTGACGGAGGGAAATACGCTTGCGTTATTGGAAACTCTCTGGGAACAGTTAGTCACTTACACAGCATCAAAAATATCCAAAAACTAGGAAAAAAAACGATTGATGAAGCTCAATAGTGATTTGCCAATTGTTGAGTTACCGTAATCAATCGATCACAAATACAATGTTATGAGTATAAGTGGTGTATTTTAGGAGTTACGCAACGCAACGTTGTCTGTGAATAGCTACCAAGCGTTTGTGATTCCAACCGGCTCGATTGAATCCGAGAGTGGATACTCATACAGCACAATTGTCATCCTTTCAATTGTCTTCGTTCTTCTTCTAATGCTCCTACTGGGTAAGCTTTCGAAGAATTATGTTATTAGGATAAACTACCATTGACTAAATCAATTGTCATCTGAATATTGACCAAATCTCCATCATGCAATTTTTCATTGATATGTATGTACATCTGCACTCACTTCAGCGCTGCTCATCACCTACTACTTCTGTATGAGGTCCAACAAAAAGAAGATACAAGAACGAGTGCCTTTGATGCCTAGGAGGAAAAGGGTAAGTTATGAGTTCTGCCTTTTCCTATGGAAGTACCATTATCCGTATATGCAAGACATGCATAAAGCAAAAGAAAATATGGAGTTATTTTTATAAAAAAAACATCTAAATATGCTTACGTATGCTTACGGATTATTTATAATCAAACGTTTCCTTTTTAGGTGGTTGTCACCCATAAAGCGCGTGACACAGAACGCGATGGTTGGTCCGATCTTCCATCCACATATCAAATACAGATTATCGATCAAAATCCATCACCGACTCGCCGACCGAGGCACAGTTCCGACCTTACCCTTCTTTCTGATTACGAGATCGCCGAAGACCCGGAATGGGAGATCGATCGCAGCAAGTAAGCGAAGTGGTTTTCTCTGACATAAAATAAACGAAACACACCCTATCTCTAAAATATTATCTGGTTGTTAATGTCAGCACGGTTTTCTGAAGTCCTTAACACAACGTGTATGTTCTTTCAGGCTGCGCCTAATCGACATTCTCGGAGAAGGTGCATTCGGAGAAGTGTGGAGGGGAATGCTCCGATTGGACCCCGGAGATGATCCCAGCGGAAAATTAATGGAAACCACAGAAGTTTGTTTCTAGCCCTCGCATGGCTCCAAAGTTACGGCTCCTTTATTTACGATCCAAAAGTGTAATATAGTTTATCATCTCCATTGAAGTTTGCATTTACATAAAGCCGAATTGTAGGATTATCGGGGTAGTGTTTTCAGTTGCCAGTTGCTGTGAAGAAACTAAAGACGAGCGCATTGGAACGAGAGTTGATTGATTTAGTTTCTGAGATGCACACATTCAAGGTGAGCTCGCTCATGTTTCATTTTATTTCCTAGCTACTCATAGTACTGGTCACAGTTCGCAAACATAAAATATTGTTCATTCTAAAATTTTGTCCCTTTAAGGTGATTGGGCATCACGATAACCTACTGCGACTGATTGGATGTTGTACTGGAGCTGGGCCTCTCTATGTAATATTGGAGTTGTGTCGACATGGAAATCTCAGGTAGCTTTTCTTTCTTTGGAAACGACTTAAGCTAGACTGTGCATTGAAAAGCGGAACTGCTAAAATTCAGGGATTTCCTCCGTGCTCATCGTCCCAAAGATGAGGTTTCTGCACAACAGAGGGCTACTATAACAAATGGGACCCCAGGAGACTACCTGGAACCAAGAAGGGTTAGTTGACCTCTGAAAATGATTGCCTTTGGAGTTGGACTTCACGATAGCTAATCAGTCATGACCATTTTGAATCTGTAGAATTTCTTCTAATATATGTCGTGTTGCACAGCTGTCTTCGCGGGATGAGCGGGCAATTATTCCCAACCTGACACAGCGCCATTTGGTCGAATTTGCATATCAAGTGGCCAAAGGAATGCTATTTCTCAGTAACAGAAAGGTGAGAAATGCAATTGAAAAACATGTTTGCATGAAACGTGAGAATGTTTTGCTTCCGGTTGATTGATTTATCACGTCCGCTTTAGATCATACATCGTGACTTGGCGGCAAGAAACATTTTGGTCGCCGACAATTTTATCATGAAAATTTCTGATTTTGGACTATCGCGTGATACAAGTGCCAGAGATTACTATAGAAAGAAGGTGAAATTTCGCATTTTGTTCTACATGGACAATTAAGTTATTCGTTATGGCAATATTCATTGAACTAATTGTGAATTAAACCACGAAAAGATGAGCATGGTTTTTTTTAGGGAAACGGGCGTCTGCCAATTAAATGGATGGCACTGGAAGCACTCGACTCACACGTTTACACGATTGAGAGTGATGTGTAAGTGCTTCTTATCATTTCCACGATCTTTTATAAATACCAGTTGAACCACATTGTATTACCTCTTCGCAATCGTTAATTAACACTTAAAACTGCTCGTTATTTCTGGAATACTAACGATTGGTTGACTCCATCTATAAGAAGTTTCCACGTATAATGTATGTTCGCATAGAAGCTTTCATTCAGAGAAAAAACTCATTAGAATTAGTATATATAAGTTCAACAATCATTGATATCTTATGCTGTTTTCACAATTCAACTCATCTTTACGTCCATTACTTTTATTATCAGTTCCTCTTTTTTTTCCTAGGGAACTTCTAACTTTTCTAGGTGAACAACCCATTTTTCTTTAGATGGTCATTTGGAATTCTACTTTGGGAGATAATGACTCTCGGCGGCACTCCATATCCAACAATCGCAATGCCCCAATTGTATTCGTGTCTTAAAGAAGGATACCGAATGGAGGCTCCACATAACTGTCCACAGGAGCTCTATCAGTTGATGACTGCATGTTGGCAGGTATTCACGCTAGCCCAATTATATGCCGGGATTGACAATCGATTTCTACTTGCTGGGAGATATAGCAAGTACCAATTTCTTGCAGGAAAAACGTGAGCATCGCCCATCTTTTCAAATGATTGTCAATTATTTGGATTGGATGTTGCACCCAGAGGAGAACCCAGAGGACGTGGAAGATACCGAGGTAAGTAATTTACTAGAGTGCTCATACATAATCTTTTGTTGATACGTCTTCTCTAGAAGCGCAACCTTACTTGCCAGAAAACTAACCGTCTTACCAACTTTTTTCAGGCGGAGAACACAACCAAGTCGGGAAGTTCGTCTGATCTGGATGGTTCGAACCCTCCTCCTGCTCCCGGAAGTGACTGTGAGCGTGGGGGAGGGGGATCTAGTTCCCGGCGAAGAGCACGTCCTCTCTCGGCACCCGTTTTCTTTCCCTCTGAGGTGGGATTTCACTTTTGTAGACATTATATTCCCTTAAAAACTACGTGGTACTTAATAAAATTAACAGAACTGTTAAAAATCTGTATATTTTAGCCGATGCCACATTCGATTTGTGACGACGATGATGAGTCTGACATTCCTTTGCCGTTTGAGCTTAGCGACGGGCACCAGCGAGTAGAATCTTCACAAGAACATGGAGACGAATGCGAAATAACACCCCTGATTCAATCGGGTATGCAGGGAAATGATTTACTAAAACGTGTAGCAGTGACAAAGAATGTGGAGCACCGCGTGATTATGACTGTACGATTTTTTCTTATAGGATTTGATAGTTCAACTGCGCTGCAATCAGTCATTCATCCTCCGTTGCTTCCCACGGGCGCAGGTCTTCCTCAAGCATCTCAACCAGTAGACAAGACGACCATTGGACCGAGGCCACCACCAGTTGGTATGTGTTTAAGTCACTTATTGTACGGAGAATAATCCATTAATGTCAAGAAAAAAATCAAGAACTCAGTAACAGTCGGCTAATGTAAGCAAACGTTCGAGCGCCATGAGCTGACTAATAAGTCTTTGAGAGTCTCTGTTTAAAATAACTGCGTGTGTTATTGCAGACTGTACATCTTCAGGTACTTCATCTGGGAGCTCATCTTCACCGAAGAACGGTTTGATTGTGAGTCAAGCCGCTCCCTCTCTTGTGACTAGTATCGCGGTTGACTCGGCCATCAGTTCGCCCATAGTCACCTCGCCGCCCTGGAACAACCAATCAAACAGTGACTATGCAGTTCCAACGTTAGGTGAGTTATGGACTCATGCTTATTTTTCTTTCTTGATCTGCCTTTATTGGAGAGATTATGGTTTTAATCATAAGCACGCGAGCAATTGTTCTAAACTAGGGTCCATGGGTCATCGGCTTGAGAGGCCAAAATGAACGAGTCACTACGGAGACGAGAGAAGTCAGGCGATGTGAAGTTTCCAGCTAATAAGAAGCTTGTGCTCATTTATGTTGAATATATTTTATCATAATGCTAAATGTATATATGCTGCTTAAACTAATTTAACCCTGTGTAAAACCACGTAAGCTACAGAATTTTGCTAAAGGGATGCGGTTACCTCCAATCCTCTGATTTTTTAATCATTTTGATTCCATATAAAGGTAATAATAATAAAAATATAAAAAACACCCACGATCAGGTGTCCCAATTGCCTTTATTTCCCTTTCACGCAAGGGTAGTTGTTTGATAAGATATTCCGTAATTTTGAATGCTAACACTTTTCGAATCGAAATGAAGAAAAACACAGTCGTTTTGAGGAGACCCCACCCCTTTACGCTTCGTGCCAAGTTGATAACACTCGTTTAGCGCTAATGCCTTGCGTTAGTAGATCTAGAATAGAACGGTTAGCTGGTAGTGGGAACAAATGAATTTTTTCAAAAATGTTTAGAAGCGTTTTCATTTAGGAGGGAGATTTGGACGAGCTAGCGTCAGCAACCATGATTATATGAATGTTACACGATCTCAACAAAAGCAACAGACGCATTTCGATTTCCCACCTTCTTTTCCACCAAGAAAGAATACAAGGTTTACGTTTGTTTCTACCTCTTTTTGAATGGAATAATTTTCTTTTGTTCTTTTTATGGCATGAATGCTCCTCTATCGAAAAGTCTTTTTTTTTTACTTTATTAAAAAATGATCGGTGTTTAGATTCTCCGACTCATCTACTCTGGAAGTAGAGAAAAGCATTTCTTCCGATTACCAGTCCACTTCTGAATACGCGAATAATAGTTCTGCTGCAAATGAACCACCGCGAAGGTTCTCGGTGGACTCTCACTCGTCGTCAGGTACATTTTTCGTATGGGGTAGGATATGTAGAGAAAACGTCGTCCAATCCTTCAACAATGGACTATCCTACTATCTTTGTTCATGCATTACGTTTCACGCTTTGTATATATATATATATATATATATATATATATATATATATATATATATATATATATATATATATATATATATATATATATATATATATATTATATATAGCAAACAAACAAAGTACTTGTTAGTACATTGGACTCACGACCACTGCACTTTAACGCTCATTTGTGGAAAACCCCAATTTAGGTCGAGGCGGTTCATCGGCCATGTCGTCTGCAGAAGGTTTAGGAGGGATCACGGAATTCTGTCGAATTGACGAACTTCCAAAGTCCATGATTCCGAAACCCATTCACAATGTTAGCAAGGCAACCCCAAATAGATCCCGGAGTCCACTTCCACACTCTGATTTTGTCATTGCCTAATTGTCAAGGTATCGCAGGTTAAAAAATTCCCTTATAATTTTTCTATCGTGTTTTGCAGTTAATTCGTTCAGTAAAGATACATTCGTTTTGTTATTCAAAACCAAATAATTATTCAATATGATCGTTTGTGTATTGCTTTATTTTCGTTTAACTCGGATTAATCACTTTCCAATTACAAAGCTTTAATCATATTGTCATCTAAGTGCTTACTACTCTTTACATGCTCGTTTCTCGTTTGTGACTAGGAGGACCATGAATCTGTGCAGAATTTTGATTGGTATTTTTCAAATAGCTCAAATTTATCTTTATTTTCACACAGTATATTTATTTACATATATTGAGCAAGAAGAAAAACTGATACTGAAGAGGACAAGTGCAAAACATACGAATAAATATTTATTTTATATACTATTGTTATATACTACGAATAATGGAACTTAAAGAAAGGTAACTGTATTTGATAGCCTGATATATGAACTTTCATAAATACCATGTATGTAATACCATATATGAATAAAATACCAAATTGTCTCAATGTCAGTGGCGTCATTGTTGTTTCAGCTCATAAACGTTGCCAACCAGCCAGTATGTAAACTACATTAACAGACATGCCTTGGTTTTTTTGTGTCAAACTGTGTCATGAAGTGTAGTCCTTAAATGTGACTACCAAAGTGCACTGGAACTTGATGACAACAGCGTTATCAGTGTTGACAGTTGTTACCACAAATATTTGAAAACGTGCAACAACTGCGTAGGCCGTGATTTGTTAATGTGCGCCAGACTGCAACAAATGGTTGACAGGAGAATATCACCAAATAAAGGCAACGATGGTCACAACCTAAAACCTACATCCTACAACAAGGATGGGTTATCACGCTGCAGTCAAGCACATGATCATGAAATAACATGAAACAACGTTGATGTTCTGAAAAATCTTCTGATTCTTCAAAAACGGACAAGCTGGACATAATTCACAGCAGTGAACGGAGCCCAGGTTGTACATATTCCGAAATAATGTTAACGTACACACATCGGTCCACAGTCAGAAATAAAACCACGATTTGTATGAAATCAAAGCAATCACAAGATTGTCTGACGCTCACAGCACGGTCTCACAGCAAGACCCCCTTGATGCATCTCCCCGGGAAGTTTTATTTAAGGGAGATAATTGAATCCTCCTTGTTCCAATAGGGAAATGCGAGAATGAAAGGGCAAGAAACAAAAAGAGCAAATATGCTTAGTGGAACGTTGAGTGCGTGTTCCTATCAGCTTGCCTAATGCGCCAACGTATCGCGGTGGTCCAAGTACGTGGCACCCAATTGTCTCAGCGCGTACTCGGCTCCATGTTGAGTAGGTCTGAGTAAACGCCTGAAATAAATGTCATTGATACCAGCTATGACAAACTGTTGAATGAATTCGAGACTGAAGAGGAAGGGAAAGGCGTTATATTTGATTGAAGAGTAATAAAGTCAGTTATAGATCGAGAGTGGAAGCCTGTAGCAGGGCAGGGCATACCCGAGATTCGAGTGCCGAGTCTCCTTTTCTCTCGAACTTGTGACAAACTCCGGACCTTCCACAATGTAGAAGCCGCAGGACACGAGTCGGCGATGACAGAATGCAGCTTGCAACAATCCGACTTTCCATTACTCTTCATCACATCTGCTCTCATTGGTCGAACACTGAGCATCCGTTGATTGGACGTGATCGAAGAATGCAGTCACTCGTGTGGATCATCCTCAATTAAACAATATCATGAAAATTACAATAACAAGATCAAACCCTTTGGAAGGAAATTGAGACCATGTGTTAATTTCCTTGTGTTACCCGCACCGATGTTCAGAAAGTTATAACTTTGGGCATATAGGAGCTGCGCTAGGTTTGTTTGTTATTTCACCGAGCCTACCATGGATATGATAAACCCTATAATATTTTTCCTGTCCAAATAAAACAAAAGATAAATAGTGAATCCAAAGTAACGTATATTCTCTCCCTCGTCTCTCACTCTCACAATATTCTTTATTCCGATGACCAGTTTACATTCAGAAAGTCCCTGTAAATTCCAATCCAGTTCACCCTCATTATCAAGCTACAATCAGGCCACTTGCTCAAGTAGGCAGAATTGGTCTCTCGGAGTCGGCCGGCTCGACCAATTCTGAATCCACCCAAGCTCATGACCCTCCTATAGCATGGAACAACGGTGAAATGAAAAGGATTTACAAAGACAATCCAAACAAAAACTGATAAAAGGATTAAAAAAAATACTAAGACTAAAATTACTGACAAATCACATCATCTCCTCGAGTGCCCATCTCCATAAAAGCAACACATTTTCTTAGAATATTTGTTAAGGTATTCTAACTACCTACAGTTGCCTAAAGTAAGTTCTTATAGTAGCTTGCAATATTGCCCAAATTTAGCCGCCACACTCGCTAACCAAATAAATAATAAGCACTCAAAACACTCAATTCAAACATTTATCTGTTTATTGTGTGCCCACTAGATTTCCTACATATGGATAATTTATTTTCGCCCTATTTCATTCTACTTTCAGTGCATTTTACCTAATTCTCCACTCTTTCTTGCGTTTATTCCAATAACCCATTCCCATTGAGATTCTCCCGGTAAAGGCCAATCGACACCATCTTCTTCCTGCTATGATCATGCCACTCGCTCAAGTAGGTCAGAATTGCTCTCTCGGAGTGGACCGGCCCGACCAATTCTGAGACTACCCAAGCTCGTGGTCATCCCATAGCAGGAACATGTGGATGATATGGAAAGGAAATTATCGAAAGAATATGAACAGAAAAATGTTAGTGGAATAAACACCGAAGTCATACTGTCACGACATATATAAGCTAATTAAATAATTCTATTTAACGTTACAGCACACCATCATTACGTAATTCTACTGTGGATCTCGCTCGCCTCACAACTCTTCAGTAGGGAAGGCGCTGCCCTTTACTCAGTCAATGCCAAAGAGGAGCCCCAAAATTTACATGAAAACTTAAGCCGCGGTCCCGTATAAGGTGCCTATTTACTGACTACCTATAATTGGTTCAAAACTATATCATGGATCTATTGTTCATGGTCGGTTGCACATGTGCGCAATTTCAGTGTTCACAACCGCAGTAGCACGTACCGTAGAAGAAACTCCGTGACGTATCGCAGCTTCCGTCGAGACAGACTCTTCTGGCTATCCATCGCGTCGCCCGAGTGGTGTGGTCCATCTCGCTGCTGTGCTCCTGACTGATGCTCTGGGTCTCCAAGAAGGAAGGCAGGTGTGCAGCGCCGCACCCTTCCATCAGCTCCTTCTTGTCCACATAATTGAATGTGATCTAAATTGAAAATTGTTTGAATTGGTTTGGGCGTACAAACAAGGCAAATTAGTCAAAGACAAACATACCTGAATACTTATATCCGTTGAATCACACAATCCGGAAGTCAGTTGAGTGTGCATGAACCATGTCCCTTCAATTCGTTGTCCATTAGCCTTCCAACGTCGCGCCGAAGTGAACCAGCTCGCAGCAGTTGATCTTGCCGACCGCACGGATGAGGCAGAAGATATTAATCGAGCATCTTCTTGTCCAGCTTTTCCGAATGCAACCTAAATTGAAAGTTCTTCCAAAGGGTCTGTAGGATAAGGCCGATGTTAGACAAGCAAAATCTATACCTGAAGAGTCACATCAGTTGAATCGCTAGCCCAGGATCTCAATTGGGGGTGCCACGTTGCTCTTCGTGAAGAATCCGCCAGTCGTTTGGATCCTCCTCAATTATTCAACATCACGAAACTTATAAAGCAAAATACTTTGTATTAACTAGAAAGGACCATACGTTAAATATGCAAACTTGTGAAGGAAAATAGTTTGCGTAAAAAATATCATCCCCCCACCACATATCTCCTCTCTCTCCCCCCAATGTTCTTTATTCCAGTAACATATTCGCATTCAGACTCTCTCCGTAAATTCCCATCCATGACGCCTTCATTTACATGTTATACTCAGGTCATTTGCTCGAGTAGGTCAGAATTGCTCTCTCGGAGTGACCGGCCCGACCAATTTAGAAACTACCCAAGCTCCTGACCTTCCTATGACATGAAAACAAAGGCGAGATGGAAAGGACTTTACTGAGAAAAACTAAACTGAAATATGATAACGGAATAAAAACAAACTACATGCATAGTCAAACTATTCAATTATTTAAAAACGCATTTTCCCCATAAGCTCACCCTCAATACTAACAATATTTATTTATGGTAATATATTTACAAGTATTTGATTAGTCATTTCTCTGAAATTACAGAAGGTTTCTAATTAAGTGACCGCCTAAAAGTTCTAACCAAAAAGGCCCGGCTACAGTCAACTGTACGCTAAAAAAACTAACGCAAACTAGACTTATTTCAATTCTCCACTCTCCCTTGTGTTTACTACAATAACCTATAACTACTCACATTCTCCCCGTAAATGCCAATCAATACCATCTTCATTTTCCTGCTATGATCAGGCCACGCGGTCAAATAGGTCAGAATTGCTCTCTCGGAGTTGACCGGCCCGGCCAATTTAGAGACTACTCAAGCTCGTGGCCATCCTATAGCAGGAACATGTGAATGATATGGAAAGGGAATTTACCGAAAGAATACGAACAGAAAAAGGTTACTGGAATAAACACGGAACTCACTGTCGCGCCGTATGTAACCTAATTAATTAATCTCTATTATGTAATTCTACTGTGCATGTCTCACTCTCCACATCTCTTTCAATAGGCGATTCTCTGCCCATTACCCTGCCAGTCAAAGAGAAACCCCGAAATTTACGAAAAAATATGACAACTTAAGCCGCAGTCCCGTACAAGGTGCTATTTACTGAGTACCGACAATTGGTTCAAAACATCATGCATCAATTTTTCATGGTCGGTTGCCGCACGTGTGCAATTTCAGTGTTTACCCTATTACCGCAGTACGACGTACCGTAGAAGAAACCCCGTGACGTATCGCAGCTTCCGTAGACAGAGTCTTCTGGCTATCCATATGCGTCGCCCGAGTGGTGTGGTCCATCTCGCTGCTGTGCTCCTGACTGATGCTGTGGATACTCCAAGAAGGAAGGCAGGTGTGTAGCGCAGCACCCTTCCATCAGCTCCTTCTCGTCCACATAATTGAATGTGATATAAATTGAAAATTGTTTGGATTGGTGTGGGCGTTCAAACAAGGCGAAATAGTCAAAGACAAACAATACCTGAATACTTTTATATCCGTTGAATCACACAATCCGGAAGTCAGTTAAGTGTGCATGAACCATGTCCCTTCAATTCATTGTCCATTAGCCTTCCAACGTCGCGCCGAAGTGAATCAGCTCGCAGCCGTTGATCTTGCCGGCCGCATGGATGAGGCAGAAGATATCAATCGAGTGTCTTCTTGTCCAGCTTTTCCGAATGCAACCTAAATATAAAGTTCTTCAAAAGGATCTCTAAGATACGGCCGATGTTAGACAAGCAAAATCTATACCTGAAGAGTCACATCAGTTGAATCTCTAGCTCAGGATCTCAATTGGGGATACCACGTTGCTCTTCGTGAAGAATCCGTCAGTCGTTGGCTCCTCCTCAATTATTCAACATCACGAAACTTATAAAGCAAAATACTTTGTATTATCTGGAAAGGACTATAAGATAGGTAAGCATACTTGTGAAGGAAAACATTTTTTGCGTAAAAAATAACATCCCCCCCCCCATATATCCTCTCTCTCCCCAATATTCTTTATTCCAGTAACATATTCCCATTCAGACCCTCTCCGTAGATTCCCATCCATGATCCCTTCATTTTCAAGTTATAATCAGGTCATTTGCTCGAGTAGGTCAGAATTGCTCTCTCGGAGTGACCGGCCCGACCAATTTAGAAACTACCCAAGCTCCTGACCTTCCTATGACATGAAAACAAAGGCGAGATGGAAAGGACTTTACTGAGAAAAACTAAACTGAAATATGATAACGGAATAAAAACAAACTACATGCATAGTCAAACTATTCAATTATTTAAAAACGCATTTTCCCCATAAGCTCACCCTCAATACTAACAATATTTATTTATGGTAATATATTTACAAGTATTTGATTAGTCATTTCTCTGAAATTACAGAAGGTTTCTAATTAAGTGACCGCCTAAAAGTTCTAACCAAAAAGGCCCGGCTACAGTCAACTGTACGCTAAAAAAACTAACGCAAACTAGACTTATTTCAATTCTCCACTCTCCCTTGTGTTTACTACAATAACCTATAACTATTCACATTCTCCCCGTAAATGCCAATCAATACCATCTTCATTTTCCTGCTATGATCAGGCCACCCGCCCAAGTAGGTCAGAATTGCTCTCTCGGAGTTGACCGGCCCGAACAATTTAGAGACCACCCAAGCTCGTGGCCATCCTATAGCAGGAACATGTGGATGATATGGAAAGGAATTTTCCGAAAAAATATGAACTGAAATAGGTTACTGGAATAAACATCGCAATCACGCCTTACGTAACCTAAGGCTAGATGCTGTCCTTTAATGGTCAGTCAATGCAAAAAAACATTCCCCTAAATTCAAGAGGAAATAAGAAAATGAAGCAGCAGTCGCATGCACCGTGATTATTCCATTTATTTACTAATTAGGGAGTGGATTTTATTGAGTGGCTACGAAGAGGAAGTCATTCGATAATCGCTTCGATACTCTATCATACACAGCTCTAGTGTGCATGGTCAGCGGCCCCAGGACTGAAGTTCACGTCTTTTCAGCTAGCCAGTAAATTTGCCCTAGTACCCCAAGTCCACGTACCGTAATTATGAAGTACAGGTTTCAATGAAGGAGTCTTCTGAAAATCCATCATATATAGTCGAAGTGGTGTTGTCCATCTTGTTGTCGTCGTGCTCCTGACCGATGTCGGTATACCAAAGGAAGGGGGTGGGGCAACGACTCTCCATCAGAATCTTCTTGTCCCCATATCAGAACGTGACTTAGAGAGAAAGTTCTTTGAATTGGCTTTGATTCCAATACAAGACATAATAGACAAGCAAAAAACTATACCTGATGGTCACGTTCCGTTGGATAGCGCAGACCAGAAGCTCAGCTGACGCGGCATGTAGCTGTTCGACGTCGCCCAAGTGGTCCATGTCATGGCGCTGGATGGGGCCAAAATTGAATCCGCCTCGTTCGCTCCTTACTTTACTAAGCAATCCGCTGTTCGCATACTCAAGGAAAGTGTTTTACTGAGAGCCTGAAATAGATCATATTCTCAAAAATATGTTTAGCCGCCCTTTTTGATTTCACTACTTTCTCACATCTACGTAAAACTTTATGAAAAGCCAATTTCTAGAGCCAATTTCTATTCAATTCCTCACAGTAAATTCCAAACCAGATCAGCTTCATTTTCATGCCATAGTCAGGTCATTTGCTCAAGTAGGCAGAATTGCTCTCTCGGAGTGACCGGCCCGACCAAATCTGAATCCACCCGAGCTCATGACCCTCCAATAGCATGAAAACAGTCGTGATGTGGAAAGGAATTAGCAGAGAGAAACGGAAAGAAAAAAATAAGAATATAAAGAGAGTAAACTAATAAACACATCACGTAAAGCATAAAGTGAATGTCTATAGCATGCTGCTTGTCGAAGCGCACATGGCCGACGAGGGGCCAGTGCGTGACTTCTGCTGCGGACGTCCACCAAGTGCTCCTCTTCCCTGCTGGACGATGTTGCCCTTGTAGATCTTTTCGACGTCCTGGTTCTAGCCGGCGTTGCGGTGGTAGGACATCAGCTTCTTGACGTAAAGTCCCTCGTGTCCTCACCAACATGGGGCTACCTAAAAGTAAGCATTTCATATATGTTTTCAAGCAAAGCCATCAAATATTTTGTGAACAACTATACCTGATAAATCGCGATGGAGAACCGTTTCATCTGCTACACATCCAAGTGGCCATGACCAAGCGCTCCGTTGCCCTGACGGTCGACGTTGCCCAAGTCCACCAAGCCGGCATCGTGGTGCTCGACATAGACGTGGTGTCTGAAGCTGGGAATGCAGCCGCTGGAACACAGTCGTTTGTCCGCACCAACCGGTCGCTACCTAAATGGATTCTTTTACATATAGCACTCCGAATAACATGAGAAAAAATACAATAAAAAAACACTACCTGTTCCATTGCGTTGAAGCAGCATCGTATAAGGTGATAATTCATTCAAGTCTTCGTGTCTTCTGATGTCCTAATTTGTGGTCCATGTGGTCTCCTCGATGTTGTGGTTCTGTCGGGGTTGTCGTGGCCAAAGCACTTTCTGAAAGTGCTTGGGGTATCGGGGCACGGCGCAATTTGGCAAACGAAGCTGGCCTGAATTGAGCATGATACCGTTCCCAATTTAGTCAAAAACGAAAAAAAAATCTTGCAAGGAACGTGTTAAGGAAAGGAAAAGAAAAAGCGAAATACTCTGAATAGATCGTCTGCAGGGGTAAGCTTAGCATCACTCTCCCAGAGAACGGAGGTGATATCAAATCACCTCCCTGTCCGAGTGATGCGCATCCCTACCAAAGGGAGTGATCTACTCAATATATTCCGCTCCACAGTGAGCAGATAACGCCAACGGATCGAGATTGCTCTCTCAGAGTAGAAGAGGCGAACCAGTTCACCTCACTGGTCAGAGCAATCAGGAATACCACTAGTGTAAATCTGCTCACGGTAGTTCAATGCCTAACTAATTTACGAAAAAAGGTCTTAGTATGAAAAAACTTATGAAACATGTATCCTTAAGAAGAGCCGTCCATCAGAACGTCCAGGGCCAGAGCAACACTCACATAGGCGTCATGAAGCGGTTGAAGTCCACTGTAGCATCGATGGTAGCGATAGTTGTCGTGACACTGTATGCACAGCGTGGTGGGAAAACGTTTGAGCCTAAAAAAATTACATTTTCATCCACCAATCACAAAATGTCTGAAGTGTAGATCACATGAACATCTTTTCATAAAGAATACAGGTAGTACAGGCAGAAAACTAAAAAATAAAATGTGTAGATAATTTTCATATTCTGAATTTTATCCACTATGAAAGCGCAAACAAATTACAAAGGTTTACCTGTAGTACTGGGCCGCGATAGACGATCTTCGAAACGAGGTCCATCTGCTTGGGCGTTAGCGGGCATCTGCTTGGGCGTTAGAGGAAGTTGTCCGGCTGTCGAACCCTCAAGCAGGGTCCGTAGACGGACCAGCCGGAGGAGCCCGCCTTTTTGGGAGCCACCAATCAGTGTATTCCAGCTCCTTGTCATCCTGCCGCGAAACGGAAGGAACATGAGACTTCTGAAACATATTGTATAAGTTTGAGGTCAAACAGTTAATAGCACACACAAAGCACAGAACCATAAGTTAGGAAGGGCGGCTTACAAACCAAAATCAAAATAGAGGAAACGTAGAGGTAACTTGTGTTTGACGAAAAGGATAAAACATCCAGGAAACATACCATCTAGAGCGGACGGGAGCAGTGATTGGCGGCACAGTGGAAAATGAATCTTTATGCAGCCAGCCATTCTTTTTATACCGCCGTTTGGCGCCAAAATCACCTTTTCCAGAATGATAGCAACTGCGTTCGTTTTTGGCGGGCCGCCCAGCGAAAATAATGGCGAACCGCCTGTCCACCTGCATGGCGGATGTGTCAATTGAATAATTTTCGCTAGGCGCTTCGCTGTTTTAGCTACAAATAGTGTAGCATCCCCTCTCGCCGGAGAGACGCAGACAGGGGTTTAATAACCACACTATAAATTACGACTTATGTAATAAACCACGCTCCACACAAATAAAGCCACATCCATAACCAACAAATGAGGCGCGAATTCTTTTATATGCTAATAACAAGTAAACAATTCAATAAAAACGCAACCGAGTTCCAAAATAAACACACAATGTGGCCATTCACCAAACGTAACTTAGACACCATTCAAATAAGGACATGTGAAGCATAATATCCTATCTAATCCAAAGTAAAATATAAACTGAGGGTGAAGAGGACCGCGTTGTAATGAATTTACAAATTCTATTCCTATGGTCGGGAGACACGTAAATGTCACATAAACACTAACAAGCATGCCAAATATCGAAATCAGAGAGCTCACAAGATAGCATAGCTTAAATTATTAATAAAGAACAAGTTAAGCTAAATTTGGAAATCTGTTACACATGGGCCTAAATTCCAACTGAATAATAAAGCCACATGAATAACATTGCTGTGCAAGATGCCCGAGGAAGGCGATCTGGCACACAATAGCATAGCGGCTTCTGCATCCTGCTGATTAGGCGACCTTCCCGCCCGTAGTCGGTCCAAGTTCCATTCCCTTTAAAAACCATCACGTGATAATATAATTAAGACGGATACAGACCAACCATTCTATCATTACTACGTTAATATGAAAATAGCCTTGCGTCTGCTGGATACACGTGGGTACTGTCTCGAATCAACGGAGTGCCAAAATTGTGTGCGGCGACTAAGTAAAATAATTCGATAGAGGAACAACGCCACAAAAAAACGATTAAAGACTCGAAAATACGACATAAACAAACCTTGTGCGTAGCATAGCGACATCTTCTAGCTTACTTTTGTCGTCGCTAGTAACAGGGTTGGACGTGGTTCGCTTAGTTCATGTGTCGTTCGCCGTCATACGTGCCAAAAAACGTACACTAATAATTTAAAATGCCATGACTGCGGGTTCATGTCATATGATGAGGGGCGGTAACCTCAGCAGACACCCTTACTAACACTATGCGTAAAGTGTAAGTACATAGACGGGTAGAAACCTCGAGTTTTTTACGCACCCCCTTACGGGGTGGCACCCCGTAAGATGTTTGGACTTAAATAAAACCAATTCTTTCCGTACACACCGTAAAAAAGTCATATGAAGTTCGAACATTCTATCTATTCCCATTTTCAATTACGTACCGTCCTTCTTCATCCGTTTGCTGGCATGTTTTTGTCGTCTCTTCCTTTCGAATCCCTCTTCATTAGACTGTCTGTGCCTGAACGGACGGCCAACCAGGCCAGGTTCCGAGATCCGAGCCTAAAATGAAAACACTCTTTGTTCACCACAAATGTAGTAAACTACATGGAATAATACGGATATCAACGAGGAGAAATAGCTAAAGAAAGTAATTTATATAACGGGTCATTTTCCTGAACTCCCTAAGTAACCGAACCAAACGTGTACTTTGTTTCTGAAATTCAGGCCAGGTAAAAACACTGCCATCTCTTCATACACTTTAAAAATAACAACAACGATACTTACACAACAAAGTAGAACATAGAAACAACTCAAAACTGAAGAAAAAATTATGACGTTTTTGAAAATCAATCGGACCAAAATGTTGTTCTGTGATGCACGATACTACAGTATATCCACACAAATTCCCACTTAATTTTAACCCGCGAAGCGCCTACAATAGTTTACTTTCGCCAGCGAATTAGGCAATGGAAATATTTTAGCTGGCGGGTTCGCGGGTAGAAATATTTTAGCTGTGCGGGTTCGCGGGTGCAAATATTTTAGCTGGCGACCCGCCTAAGACGAACAGAGAATTAGCAAATAAGACCAATTAAGAAAAGTGCCCGAGGTGCTGTGAACAACCGCAATACAATGTGGACACGTTTTTCATTCGTTTAAAGATCAAAAACACACAACCACTTGATCGAGATGTATTAACCTACAAACTCAAAAAACAATCGAATGCAAAAAGAAAATAGTGACAAACTCCAAGAGCAAAAGTCACAAATTAACATGTAGGCCTACCTAAAGCTGGTGATTAGGCTAATATTTTTTAATTAATTTTGGATGAAATGGAACTAGTGTGGGGGTTTCCCTAAAACCTTGCGTAAGGGCTAAAGACTGGTGGACAGATATTTATGCAGATGAGTAGCCTAAAAGTGTTAGTTTCACGGGGAGAATTCGTTGAGTTTTATTGTTTGGACAGAGAGAAAAATCGCACAAAATTTTCTCCCCGGCCGGGAATTGAACCCGGGTCTCGCATGTGACAGACGCGGATACTCACCACTATACTACCGAGGACATACCCTGTCAAATTAATAGTGATATTATCCGTAAGTAGTCTCCACGCGCAAGTGCATATTTTAGAGGACGTACGTAGAACTACATTAAGGATGCAAAAACATTGTTGGAACCTACTTTGTTAGAATAACTCTCCTGCTGGGAGGTATTTCATTCATTGCTCCTATTTTCTCGTTGCCTTTAACTTTTCACAGTCTTGATTTTTCCAACTCAACAGTATTCCTTCACATTTCACTTCTCAAAAGCACTGTATTATACGGAAACGGTGTGCAACTACGAGATAGGACTAGCTCCAGTGTATAACTAAATGAATAAAGCAAAAGACTGAAGTTATTTTACTGAACTCCTTCCGTCCTGAAACTAACAAGAACACTACGGCCTTAATTTGTCTTGGTAGCCACATCAGCGGTCTGATAATCTTTGTCTGTACTACTCACACACTATCTCTGATGACCCAATATCAACACACTACAAACTACAATTGCCTAAGACCTCATCGTCCCATCATCCCACACTTGCAGCTAATACATGATATGTTCGGCGACTTATTTGGTATTTAATACGTTCCCGGTACTGGCATGGTGCGTTTTAATGCTTAGTCTAAATTTAATATTTTCTTCTATGCTTTTCTCTAGGGTGAATGTGTGTGTGTGTCCTCATTAAGTTCGTGGTATTTTTTCAAGATCACCTCTAAATGTATTTATTTCGGTTTTCACAATGGAAGCATTTGACCAGACTTCGTGCGGATTTCATTTTCACTGTTCAACTCCTGACGCCTCAACGTCAATTTCCACTCTGAACTATGAAGCACGAGGTTTCATAGTGTTTGGAAGAAAAGTTACCATTTTCTTTTAGAAAGTAAATAAACCAGCCCCTACGCTCTCTTCCAATCGCAATCGTGTACTTTTACATTTGCGCCTATACTGTATTCTTACCCGGAAATAGGTGCTTGCAGCCGTTCCCATCAAATGCTCTCAATTTTATATATTCTAATTCTGTGTTATATTTTTATCAAAAGTGTATGTGTGGTAATACTTTCGGAACGGTTCTCCTTGTCTTATTATTTTCAATGTCTCATTTACATCTCGTTAATTTCAGTTGTCGCGTCATGTTGCTTATTCTATTACATTTCTTTTTTCTAGCGATCCCAGCAGAATTGTGGTTGCTTTTTTTGCGATACAGTACTTTGTCAACTACGTTGCACATACCCACAGCTAGAGGCTGGACCTTAATACATGCTGTATTCTAACAGGAAATATAACAATTCCCTAACTGCGTGCATTCGCCCTGCCGAAGGTTATCAATTTTATACAGTATAATTCTAAAAATCTGCGTTACCTTTCTCAAGATTGTACGTGTTGTAATACATATATAAGTGTACAATGCTTTCAACTTGCATTTTTCTCACCACATGATTTTCTCAAGAGCTCATGTGTGGTATTACTTTCGTTCGTCCGGCTTCGGAAATGAACCGCACCCCGGTGAACCGTTTCTGCGGTACTCGGTTGATATAACCATGTACTCCTTATCTTTGTCTCACTTTCTATGTTCAAGTGTTTAGTTATGCGCCCCTTTGTATCATTTTCTTCTGTACTTTCCGTTTTTTTTGCCCGCAATCTTGCAAAGTTCGGTCGCATATGAAACGTACTTTCTGCAGCTCTCCTCCAGTTTATAGTGTTCCACTTTTAGGCTGCTTCACTCCTGCGTGCCGCATCCTCGACGATTCATTAACGGTTGTCCATGTTGCATGCTTGACCCGGTTCTTCTCATTCCGATTAACGAATGTGTTTGGTGAAGACTTGACAGAATGGTGTGTTGTCATTTCGATTTATCTAGTTTACTAAATTCAATTTATTCCAGAACCAAGTTGCCGCTGTCAAGTGTTTAGCAATAATTCGCGCTCTTGCTAAACACTTGACAGCTGCGAATTGTTACACTATTCTCCATTTCAGAATTCACCTTCTACACGTTCCATACGGCCTGGACCGCACATCTAGTGCTACTCTTGCTGCTTGGTGCCTTCTTCTAGGGTCAAATGTTTGTGGGGGCGAACAGCGAACCAGAAGACACGCACCTCTTGGTAGGTAACACTAGATTACGTGTTAGTAGTTAGTTCAGAAATCAGAAGCAACTCGGAAGAATTTTTTTCTTGTGCGCGCAACATGATTACAAAGCTCTAATTTAGAAAGTTAGCTTATGTCTTGTATCGCATCCAGTTCCGCGTTTAATAGTTCGAGGAAAACTTCACTCACGCCGCTTCCTTACCTCTCAACGTATTTTTTGAGAAACAACTTTGCTCGATAAGGTATGATAACATTCCTATTTGGAGTTCTTTGCGTTGAAGGTGTAATCACTTGGTTTTCTACACTAGCGGCGTTGGCTCTGACGACGACAATACTCGTTTTCACCAATAACTTCCACAGCTCTCGCACTTAACTACGGTCGGTGTCTAATTTTACATTTACATAGCTGTCCATCCTTTCTTGAGGATCTCCTCAATGTGGCGGAACGTATGTTTAGCTACGATGGAGTGGATTCCAGAATGGTCACATTAATTACAAGTGGGAAAAAGGCTTGCCCATGAATTCACTCCTCAGTAGGTCAGAAATTCCATATGAAGTGGTGACTGAGTATAACATCAACAAATAAGAAAGATCGATCAAGAAAAAGGGTAAGTTTAACACATACGCTTTGAGAAAAGTGGGACTATGATGCTTCTCGGTCTGATTCATTTTACTTTATCGTATTTAGGACGTCGTTTTGCTGTACTCAAGATTTTTACGCATAAACTGCCCGCACAGTTTATCGTATGGTCCGTTTGTGCAGAAATATAGGCAGACGCCGTCGTTTCTTCATGCTAAATGTTGAGGTATTTAACTCTTTAGTTCATGTTATTATTATTATTATTATTTTAGAATATTTGTTTGGAAGAGAAACAGAGAAACTGAAACGAGTACTAGTCTACTATGATTTCTAATAATATCATTCCAGCATTATAGCGTGATGGTGTGTTGCTCATTCTTTCGGAACAGATTCGTGAGTGAAAGAGCAATTACAGTCCGTAAGCAATTCTTGTAAATACATCATTCTATTTAGATGATGCACGATTCACATGATGTTTGCCTCTCAATTTGGATGACGTTTGCACCTTCGGTCTTGTGACGTTTGGCCGACCTCAGCCACGTGAACCTGGTCGACAAGATTCCTCAGTATGCTGACAACTACTTGTTTTTTTGGAGGACATAGTAGAATGGTAACTAAATATCAATGCACCACTTTATTGCAAACCAGTTGAAGTGTATTGAGCTACGGCGCTTTATATTTTCTTTTTCAGAATGTATGTTTTGCAACTCGGAGGTCATAGGTCGTACTCGACAAGCTGGACGAGCAGTCCGCGCCGATATGTGTGTTATCAATCACTTTTTTATTATAATTACATATTGGCTGAAGCATTTCTTAGTATAATTGCAAAAAACGTGTAAAACCAGTAAAGTAAGTTCCTGACGTCGTATTAACATAAATTTCGCACCGTATTCAGATAGCTTCCCGATCTGAAATACTGGAAGAGCACTCGTTTTGTAAGGAAGTGCCGGTGGCAGTTATCGGTGCCTACTTCGCTGATCCGATGTTTGTGGCGGCGAACAGAGCACCAGAAGACGTTCTTCACCGATGGGTAAGACATTCATGCTTGGCCCAGAAAGCAACCCAATTAGTTAGTTTCACTCTTACGAGATTATATAATTATATAATTTAGCCAGCCAGCTTCCGCCGTCTTTCGCTTCCAGTTCAGAGATTATTGATCGAGAAATGCTGCATCTAACCTTCGTTTTCCGCATCTTCTTTATCATTGAGCTACGCTTTTGGCGTGTTAATGGTAAGACAGATTCATTGTTTCTAGATTGATGAATCATAGTTGAAGTGCAAGGAAGCATTTCAAAAAAAGCTTCCCGAGCAAATTATAGTGCTGTTCTTTTTGCAAACTTCTCTTCCGATGCGGCAGGTTCAAAAGTTCATATGTAATGTAAACAGTTCCATTGATGGCTTGGTTGTCAGTCGATTAGTTTAGATTCTGCTCAACTTCGTGGCGTTCTCGAATGCATGGCCTGCTGGCGGTACTTTTGGCTTCTGACAATTCCGGATTGGAAACGTACGAGAAGGCGTCATCGTGCCTTGATTTCTACCATTCCTTTCCTACTAGTCTACGTCTTCGAACCGAAGCATGTTTGGTCAGCACAAACTATGGTAAGTTGTTATTTGTTCTTTGCAAACTGGCATAATTTGCTACATGCACTACTCACCGCCCAAAATTATATGTTGAAGTATATGTTCCCCGAATGAGTCATTTCAGTTGCTGGAGTTCACGAGCCGAAAGTAGAATTACGTTACGATGACGACCGAGTTCTTACGTGAAGTCTTATGGTGACAATTGGTGCACAAATTGTTCGGATTAAGGCTCCTTCAGAGGTAAAATTTATAAATTTTTCCGAGTAAATAAATCGCAAGACTACACCTTTATACTCATTTTGTAATTTTTAGAAAATCAGTAACATCCAGTGTGGATAATGGAGGATAAGGAATGCTGAGAATGTCCTGATGTGGATTTGCCCGATACTTGGACCCAAGGAACTTCAGGTAATTTGCCCTGCAAAAAGATGTTACATGAAAGTTAATTATGTTTCGTACTGTCTGAGGAAGTAGAAAAGTACAAAATGTTATCTTGGTACAAAAATAATATTGATTTGCTGTTTTTATAAAGTCTTTGTTTAGGTTATGAACAATGCAACGAGAGTTTCTTGCCCAGCCGCTGACTGCAGTGTTCTCAGGTGTAGGTTCCTAGGCAAGCAGGCTGGGTCTATGATCACAATCAAAACGAGAGGATGCACTTCGAAGCACCTATCTTCGTCGTGACTTCCCCAGGTAATTTTTTTTTACCTTCGGTTTTTTACCTTAAAGACTCATAATTCAGCAGCATTTGGCCGCTGCGAGCCACACACTGCCTTCCAATTCTAGCTAGCCGAGCCACTGTATGCCCATTGTAGACCATGGGTATACTTTTGTTTATAATGAAAAATTTCTGTTTAGGATTCCGAATACTTTGATCGGGAGCTACAAGACTGATTTGCGTGCATCCAAGAAACTGGACCGCATTAAAAAGAATTAAATAGTGATGAATTCGCGTCATCATGAGAGCTGAAAACATTTTTTTTTTTAGAAGAGCCACCTTGCAACTGGCAACTCGATGCTTGTATGACGATCTCGCTCGGTCACCGACTATTCTTCCCGCCCAAGAACATGATGCAATTCTTCGAGACAGGATTGCAGCACATTTTGAAATATGGCTGTGAAAAAGGTTAGTTCAAATCAAATTTACGCATAATACATATTGACTCAGGAATAAATTCAAGTACATTCCTTTTCTACTCTGCCGGCGTTCGAATAGAAAACGGAGAAAACAATGTTTGTGCGCTTCAGGTCCCATTCCAATATTCCATCCGAGGCTCGTTGATATCGTGTTATGTAATTGCATCCAAGCTTTCTTGGAATCCATGGTGCGGGACTCATCTAAGTTTTGTAAAAAAAACGAATGCATCATTCGCATTTTTGGTTTAGGTCAGCAGGGATGAGCCACAGAAGAATCCGCCGGCAAACTGTCTAGACAAGCAACAAGTGAGTGACCCAACAGCTCTGCGGAGCATCCGGCGTGGTTGCTCTTCCATGCACAGGTAAGGTCAGAAAAGAACACACTGAAGCACCCAGTGTTCAAAGTCGACGCACATTGCTGGATAGCCAACAACAATTACTGAAGCTCATGCTCATTCTATTGGGTCTGCTACGAACGTCTCTAATTTGCAGATTCTGGTATTGTGAGGTTCTTTTTCTGGTGTTATATAATTGAGCCCTCTCCATTAGAAACCGTGGCGCAGACGACGTGCAAACTTTTTGAGAAGACGACTGTATATTTTCACTTGTTTTATTTAGATCAGCACCGAAAGACTGCCAAATCAGAAGTCGCCAAACTGGCTCAGCAAGGGACCCAACACCACAATGCTGCGCGTCTGGTCGCTTATGTTGTTTGGCAGTACAACGAGGATCGAGGATATTTACACCCACTAGAAGGTAAGCCTAAGCCTCCCTGAGCTGAATGTTTTTTTCGCGTTAGTTGGGTACTGCATCGCTAAGAGTCGTTCTGGTTTGCAGATTGTAAGAGTACGGGCCCTTCCGTTTCAAGTCTCGGCTTGAAGTGGACTTTCGACATCCATTGGTGAAGGTTGCCATTTCGAACTGAGCAACATTCAAAATGAGGTGAACATAATAATCATGTGAAAATTGGATTATTATCATGAAGATCTTCAAGAACGATGTTCGTGACACAAATTTTGACTGCGTTCTTTATAGGTGACACGCGCACGAAGGAAAACCGTGAACCTGAGCAAGCGCTTACGCTCTTTGATGAAAAATGAATGGAGTTTCTATCTGGCTGAATGGACCAGCTTCTCTACTGACAATTGAATCCAAGAATTATGCATAGAAAAAATAATAATTGCAGAAAAAAAATATGCTGCTGAAAAAATGCTTATAAAAAAGAAGAAAAGGCAGAAAAAAATTAAGTTCTGCGTGCCAAAAAAAAAGAAAAGAAGGCAATGTAATGGTTGAAGGTTGAATGGAAACATGTTGTAGTTTTATGTCTTTTGACTGATTTAAGATTTTTGAGCACCATGACTTAGAATGTGATTGTAACTGTTAGTCGATGATTTTGAAAAACGGCTTATATTGTGATATACTAAGAGTTACAATAAGTTGTTTCGTTTCTTTACTTTTTGTTTGTTAGTTTAATTGTTACATTTGTTACGTTTGTTACACGTTGGTAGTTAGGATATTTTTTATTAAGTTTCGGTAGATAACGCTGACTATGCAGAATTGTATTTTTAATTTAGCGACATTTTTTGGTAGTAACATTTTAATTCTTCGAACCACTCCTTAATTTATATTTGAGATCAATTTTGTTAGTTTTTTTTAACTGTTTTCTGTCTCGCGCAAGTCTGGCGCTGTTGAGCTGAAATATGGATTGAAAAGCTTCCCTGCCTATCAGTGCTGAACTGAAATAGTAAGTTTTTTTTACTGGTAACTAATCATCTTCATATTATTTATGCCATTCGTGTTTCCTTTCCTATGATTGTGCATGTTAACTGCAGAGAACCAAAGATACCATGCTAATGCGTCTACTCCTGTGAGATGTTCGTTTACGATGGCTTGAAATATGCACGATGATTTATTTCCATTGTTTCAGGATTGACTTTCTCTGGAAGTTTTGACTAATGTGCCCTGCTTCTAGCGATAATTCGCTACGCGGAGAGCTCATGCTACTTCTTCTCTTTCAAGCTGGTTGGTTCTAACAGACTTATGCAAAGATATGCTTAGAAAAAGTTTCTCAGTTCTTGTTGATCTCGGATATTATGATAAATTTCCTGAGTGTATATTTTTCAGCTTCCAAAATTTGCAAGATTTGGGCGTGTTTCTGTCTACGCAGTCGAGACTTATTTGCAAATCTCAAGCGGATGAAAATCCATGAACTGTGGTCGACATAGCTAAAGATGAATTATTTTCATTGTTTATAATGCATATATAATGCATATAAATGATAAATGTTGTGTGTGTTCTTTTATCAGATCTTTTAATGAGCGTCTCAATTTTTGCAGGCCTGCAACAAGCACTTCAAAGTTGGGGGACTGAGAAGCGTTTGCTTGTGAGCACCGTCGCGCTTCCTCTTCCGCTGGACAGAAACGTACGCTCTGTGGTGGTTTGACGTAGACTGGAGGTAAGTGTCAATACTAAATGTTAACTTGCCGCTAGAACTCTAGATGGCTTTATGAACACCTTATGGAACTGTTGAGAATATGGTACGCGTAAATAATTATGATAATTCAGGGAGCCTTTCTGGGGATGATCCGCTGCACATCTCTGGAAGCCGTGTGTTCCAAACTCGAAACGGGCTGAGCACTTTCGATGCGAAAGTTGGACAAAAAGTAGGCCTACATATACATAAGAACATGCAAACATTCGCTCTTGATATTGAGGAAAACATTCGTCGAAAAATAAAATGATGTTTGTTTCCCGAAAAAAACCCTCTTTTATGAACAAGTTCTTTGGATGCTGTTAACAGAGCATTTATTATTTATGTTTAGTCCCTTCAACGCGCGCAACTTTCGGCAGTTGCTGTCCAAATGAAGTGATCTATGCCAGAACATCTTCCTCTCTACGTGCGCAAAAAAAACAAGAGTTGGAATACCCACGTTTCCCTCCCGATGCATCGGACTGAACGGAATTGTAAGTGTTTTCTTTACTGGTAAATCATCATCTTTTATTTATGTCATTCGTGCTTCCTATGCCTGTACCATACGAATGCAGCTGATTTGCAATGTGCAATCTGATGACCTACTTCTTTGTTTCAGGATTGTCATGCATCAGATGAACAATGTGCCATGTTGCTGGTGTTAGTTCGACATGCGTAGAATTGAGATCATGCTTCTTGCTATTATTGGTTCACGTCAGCTCAATGAGGTGGTCCTAACATCCCAGACTTATAGAAAATATTTATAGGAAAAGTAACACAGTTCCTTTTGAACTAGAATTTTTTTACCAAACCAGTTTTTTACAAATCGTGTGGCCATTCCAAAACCAAGTATTTACTGTATTTCAGCTTTACAAGTGAAGACATGGAATTATCTTACGCTGCGAGCGAAATTAACCAGAATTGCTAGTCGAGACTTCTCTCAACTGAAACTCAAAGCGGACGCAGATCCATATTGATCGACATAATTAAAGGTGAACATAATGCATCTAAATGTTAAATGTTGTTTGTGGTCTTTTATAGTAAATCACTGAATCAGTTTTTGCAGGTTTACAACAAGCACTTCAAAGTTGGGGGACTGTGAAGGCGTTTTGAGTGTGAGCGCTGTCGATTCATTTGTGTCAACTAGACAAAAAATGCATGCAGGTCCGGTTGGATGTGTAGGTGAGGTGAGTCTCCCACAGATAAATATAAATATTCAATAATAACTAGTCCGCTGCTATGAGATTGCTTCATTCCAAAGTCTTGGGAAGCGTTGAGAATATGCTTGGCTCTGATTGACGAAGCGAGTAATTAATTAATACTATTCAGGGAACATGTGTGCAGGACCATTCACTGAATCAGGATGTTCGAAACGGAGTCGAGCGCTTTTGGAGGGAAGCTAGACTAGAGGTCAGCCTACATAAAAGAATATGCAAACATTCGCAATTGACATTGAGGAAAGCACTCATGTAAAGACTGACAATAAAAAAGTTTATTTTCAAAAAAAAACCTTTCAATAATCCATTTCGTTACTTCGCTTTTATTGATAATTTATTTTTAGGTCTGGAAAACTTTCGTCAGTTACTCCCGTCTCGGTCAACTGTCTATGTAATTTACGTTTCGGTCGTTTGTACCGCTTCAACTGCTCGATCAGTAGGTATGCTGATTTTATGCCTTGCACGTTGAGGATAATAAATAAGTCAAGAGCCAGTTAATAAGATAACTCTAGTTTCATCGGCTCAATTAGTCACTTTATTGCATTTAGGCTGTCTTCACGATGCACTCAGGATTTATGAATGAACTGCCCGCACAGTTTATCAATTCTTCTGTGTGCTCATGATTCTGTGCGAATGTTGAGGTATTTAACCCATTAATCATTAATTATTGTTGTTAACATAAACAAGGCGTGGCAGAACATTGTTTTAGAAGAGAAACCGAGGTACTTAGACTAGCCTAGTACATTTTCTCATATTACGATTTTACACAGGTGTATCTTTGGTCGGCTCCGGATCTCATAAAGTGTCGGTATACACTTTCAGTGTTAACACGATGTCCCGGAGGGAGATGTTCCACAAAGTGACTGGTAAGGCAGCTTCATTTCTTTCTAGGTTAAGTTGTCTCAGTTGAAAAGCCAGGATGCAGTTCAAAAAAAAAAGTTCCATGTGTTACCGGTAGGAGATTATAGTTCTCCACCTAAGACAGCTTCCCTTCCGACCTACGGCATCCTCGAAAGTTCATGTGTAATGTAGTCTTTTATACTGATAGAGTTGTAATCAAAGGGTTAGTTCAGATAGCCGTGAGCGCGCACCCAAATACGTGACATTGTCGGTACTGCTGTCTACTGATGAATTCCGATCGAAAATACGCGCAGTCGGACGTTGATGCTCTACCTCACTACCATCCCTTTCTGTGCGAGAGTTTGTCGGCGAACCGATGCCAGTGTGGACCACGCGAATAATGGTAAGTTGTTACTGCCCTTGACGAACTGTCTCCAAGTTGATACATAAACTCTCGATATACTTACCTCCTATTCCAGACCGAATGTTTTGCCTAGTTGTAAACCATCGTCATGTTTAATATCTGCATGAGTACTTTGCGTAAGTAAACCTAGAAAGACTAAAGGTTTCAGTCATTGGGTAATTTCAGAAGGGCACTAACGCACAAGTTGGAGAATGGAGAATAGAGAAAGCTGAGAGTGCCGTTGACTGCATGTTCAGTTGCACTTTTTGATGGGCAGCGCAGACTAGGTCTACCCAAGAGGATGCACGCAGATGCACCTTTCTTGGTTATTTGGACACAGGTAATTTGGATGATTATTTTACCTTGCTTACCTTCATGACTCATACCTCAGCGTCAAGATCGAGCTGTCACTTGCTAGTCCCACGTTGCGGTGCATTGTAAACTATAGAATCTGGCTAGCCTTGGTCATGGTATGCCCATGGTTTATTGAAAACAAACCTTGGTTGCTTTTGTTCACAATAAAAATTCTTGTTTAGTATGCCGCATATTGAGTTCGGGAGTCGTAAGGCCTACGCGGATGATTCGTGGGCCTTCAAGAACCGCATGCAATGGACGTGCCCAAGTAGATTCGTTTTTGTTTGTCTAAAGGTGAATTGACTTTATTTGCCTTCTGTGTCAGTTTAATTTTAAAGTTTTTGACTGATGGCTAATTATAAATGTATTGCAACCGTAGAAAAACTTATTTTCCGCGAAAATGACATTTTCGCACGTCAGATGTAAATAAATGTTTTAACTTGCCACTGCGCGTCAACTGAAGGTTCCTAAAAATATTTGAAAAAGTTTTTTTTATAGGCTCATCAACAAAGTATTTTCAGGTCTTCCCGAGTGCTCGTTGTTCTCTTTCTTCTGACCATGATGACTACAAACACATATGGCGCTTTTTGAGTTCAATATGTAGTTCCCTTATGACGGGATAAAAAAATGTCTGAGTCAGAAAAAGAATAATGAATCTCCCATTTGTGCTGAGCTAAAGTCGTCGCCATTTCGTGTTGAGATCTTCCGCTGTAGGTATTTATTCTTTATACTTGTTATTATCACTACGCAAGAAAACTGGGAATGATCCTCTTACACCCAATACTAAATTAAACGCGAGGAAGAAACGATTACTTAAAATGATCCTATTTATATTAGCACTATATGCAGGTACACATTGTCCGCCATCTCGGGAATCTAGGAAAGTCTCACTCTCTGGAACAAAATGTTTGTGGCGGCGAACGTTCTGTACCGGAGAAGGTTGTTGGTGCTCCTGGTTTTCCAGTAAACAGCTGTGACATTCAATGTGGAGAGCCCAAACAACAAAGTTGTAGGCTGAGTCAAGGTATTTTAATTTTAATTTTATTTCAATAAAATATTATGTTTGCTTGACAGTTGGTCTCTTTATAGATAGGACACGTTTCATTGAAGGTACACTTGTGAAATTTGTCATTTAAATGTGATGAAATAAAATGTGTATAATGTTTATGATCCCTCAATACTTTAGATCTTTTTCGCCAGCTGGCACTCAAGATGTCAGTCGTGGTTGAGAACCATGTTCTTTCTCTTTCGAAGGTTGGCTTTGGAACACTATGTGGTGCCGAGCAGGGCCGGGACTATGAAGGTACACGCGAACTATCTGCCATTGGTGGTCTTCCATAAAGTGAATGCGGTAAGCTAGATACACCTATTTTCTGCAATTCCTGGTCATGTTTGCTTTCATGCTTTTAACGAACTTTACCATTACGTTGTTTACTTTAGGAAGCCTTTCTGCAAATGTGATGCACTTTCGCCAGCTGGTGCTAAATAGTCTTGCTATGATCAGCTACAGAATATCTCCGGTGTTCCAGCCATGATTGTCGAATACGACGTTAGTTTTTTTAATACCAAACACACAGCCGTATCGAATACAACTATAAATAGATAGCCAGTGAAAAGAGCAATAAAGCAATGAACATTGTTCTTCACTTTTTCTTTTAATACATCCTTCGTTTTAGTTTATGTATTCGTTTTGTTTCTCACGTCTATTCAATTTCGAAGCCGTTTGACGGCAAATGCCGTTATAATTTCACCTAGTATTCACACTGCATATTCAGGTAGCATCTCGGATGGAACAACAAGTGTGCAAGTAGCTACTGTTAGCAGTGACTGGTATCCCTTCCTTGTGACAAATGTTCGTGGGGGCGAACACTGCACAAGAAGGCCTCCTTCATCGATGCTAGGAAAGACTTACATGGTTGGTAATTCAGACAATTTGAAGCAATTCAGCTAACTATTTTTATTCGTCCTTCAGTTCGCATGGAGATTGACTACAATGCTCTAATTTAGCCAGCTAGATTCCGCCTACTCTCACATCCAGTTACGACTTGGCTGGTTCGGGGGATTGCCCTTCCGCTTCGTCTTTTTCATTGTGCTGTGCTTTTGAGGTGTTCGATAAGGTATGTTGACATTTCAATTTAGAATGTTTAGAATTGTAAATGGTTGTGTGGATCTATCAAATGGGTCAATACGTTAGCGGACGTTGGCTCTGATGTATTCTCTTTTTCACTAGCCATAAGTGATTCAGGTCGATAATTTCGAATAGAAAGCTGGAGACAAACAACGTGGTTGTGCGTTTCCACTTTCTGATATTCCATCCGAGGCTCATTTATACAGTATCTTATAATTGTGACCCCGCTGCATTGAAAACCTCGAGCTTGGTTAAGTTTTATGAATACGCCTGTTTAAATTCCATTTCTGGTTTAGGCTAGAGATAAATTGAGCCTCAAAAGCAACCAACTGCAAACTGGCTAGGAACTGGACACATCATCTCAATGCTGCTTGTGCTCTGGCTCGATTTGGCTGTGAAGCAGCACGACGAAGATATCTTGGTTCCCACGATAAGGTGAGCCAACCTGAGTTGCATTTTTTTTAGATACCTGACAATAAATACTGGAGCCCGTGTTAATTGGCACTGTGTTCACTGCGAATCTATCATTTGCATATTGTATGAGTACCGTATCCTATTTGGCCTCATGTTTTCCCCGCGCGCATCGGACACTTTCAGCAATTGTTGGCCAATGCAGTGTAAGATGTCTTTTGTAATGGGGAAATGTCAAAGAAAGGTGAACATAATAATTTGTTCAGTTATTAGTATAAGGACTCTTGAAACACGAATTTCGTGCTTCAACAATTTCGCCCAATTTTGAAAGCGTCAATATAGGTGACACGCACAAGAAGGACACCACACCCGTGAAACTACAGTACGCTCTGTGATACCGGGATCGGATACGCTGAGTGGAGACACTAGGTTCTCTGCAAGCAAAAAGTTTGATTATAAAAAAGAAGCAGAATGAGGGCAGAAAAAAAGATATCCTGCTTAAACTGCATATAAAAAAGAGGAAGAGTTAGAAAGGCAGAAAAAATTGTGCTGCAGAAAAAAAAATACAGAAAAAAATATATGCTGCTTGCCAAAAAAAAGAAGGCAAAAGAAAATATGATGTAGTCGTATGTATTTTAGCGCTTGAAGTTTTTTTGAGAGAACTGTGACTAAAAATGTGATTCTTGTACTTGCACTTGTTAGTCGACGAAGTTGGATAACGGTCGTAAGACGATCTACTAACAAATGCAAACCGTTGTTTTGATTCTTTGGTTATTGTTTGATTGTTATTTTTTTTACGTTGGTTGCCCTTGTTAGCTGGTAGAGTTATTTGGTAGCCGATTTTACATAATGGCATTGTCTCTTTCTTTAATAATTTGTTTCCTTGAACCACTCTTTTGAGAGTGATTTTGATAGTTTTTTTTCATTTGTTGTTCACTGCCCTTTTCGTTCTCACCCAAATCTTTACTCATTCTCCTTTCCTTTATCACAATTAATGAACTGAAATGTGGAGTGAAAACGCCGCCTCCCTAGTTAGCAGCACTGGGCTGAAACGGTACGTTTTTTTACTGGTAGCAAATCAGAGTGCACACGTTAACTGCATACTACTGGAAGCAACCATACTAAATGCGGATACGCCAGCCAGTTGTTTTTAAGATGCTTTGTAATGTGCACGATGATCTATTTCCATTGTTTCAGGATTGACCTGCAAGAAGTTTTGAAGAATATGTCTTGTTTCTGGAGGTTATTGGCTATCCGGAGAATCGCACTCATTGTTCTTGCAATTCTTCAGTTTCATCTCAGCTCCATATGGTTTGTTTTGGCCAGCAAACTCTGAGACTAATGCAAAAATAAGTTATCGTTGAACTCGGATGATATCTGTAAATAGTGTGGTCAAAACAAGTTCATATATTTATGTTGTCTCAGCTCTACAAGTTGCGGCACGAAGCTTTCTTACCAAATGCAATACACCTTCGAACATGACTTGCTGTCAACACATTCGAGACTTCTTTCCTACTGGAGCTCAAAACGGATGAAGAGTCGTGAATACGGATCGATATGACAAAGGTAGGTAATAAGGCATATAAATGCTAATATTAGTTTTGGACTTTTATAGTAAATCAGTGTCTCAATTTTTGCAGAACTACATCAAGCACTTCACAGTTGGGGGACCGTGAAGGCGTTTTGATTGTGAGCGGCATCGATTCTTTCTTGTTCATTACAACGCTGTAGTTCGACGTGAACTGTAGGTAAGTCTACAAATACTCAATATTAACTAGTCCGCTGCTATGAGAAGTCTTAGGAAGCGTTGAGAATATGCTTGGCTCTGATTGACGAAAGAAAAAGACAAATTCTTTTTAACAAAGAAATATAGATTCGGACAATTTTCAGATTACCCACGAATGTCGAATATTCTTTTTATGGTCGCCTTACGGACGCTTGAAGCAGGTCACATTTCTCGACAATTCTTGCCTCAATTTTTTCACATTGGTTCGTTATTTGCCACAATTTTTCATCATTTTGGTTCGGTTTAGCCGCGTGTTGAGCTTCTTGTTTCTGTGTCATAACCATAATGTGCCACTTTCAGCTTGCGAACAATCCTACCAACAGTTGCATGATTTTTACCAGCCATCGCTTGTTTTTCCGGACACTCAATTAGCGACCGTTCCTACTTGAACTAATAAGACGTAATTGCGGATTCCGTCTCAAACGTAAGTTGCTCGCATACCATTTCTTGCATACGTAGTTTTCACTGGATCGAATAAACCAAATTTAAATGTATTACTGCGGTGAGAGCTTTTCTATTGTTGGCAAAGGCTTAACTAGCAATGTTGCTCGTTTTAGAGTTCACTAGTCCCGTGAAGGAAATGCTATGGAAATAATAACGATTGTGGAAATATTTTTTTGCGTGCGGTGGAATTGATAAGTCAATTACGTCCGATAAATATGCCTGGGATTCTTCTCATGGTTTGTGTTTTAGTCTGTTTCATCGATCAACTTAATCTCGTGTGATGTGAATACCACTTTATTCAGACATACAATCATCACACATAGACTTAAGCATGTAGAATTCAGGGTCCCGTTTGCTCTCGAAGTCGGGGATCTTCATTTTTAGCTCCAATCCAAGAGGTGTGGCACTCAAGGCAATACTGAATTGCTACATAGTGTAAACAATATCCTCATATTTCTAGTGCAGAACTGGTTAAAGTTGTCGCTAGCACTCTGACTTTACTTGAAACGATCATTTTTATCTATGTTCATTTTCAGGGCAGCATTTGGAATGTCGCAACAGGGTTCGATCGGGATTATGCCGAATATCCATTGGTGTTCAACTGCACCGAAGCAAATGTAGTGCCTTACTCGTAGGCACCCTTGGAACTATCCTAATCGTGTACTTGGAAGCAAACAGGATTTCCGGTTAGTAAAATGCGCACAGTTGTCTTTCCTCATTTGTTTTCTGTAATTATCAGGGGTCGTTAAAATAATCGTTTTTTTTCTTCAGTATTTTCATATAAATGTTTTATTCAATTTTTATATCGTTTTAGGTGCCAACGGAACCACACCACCTCTACTAAAAGGAGCGCAGAGCCTTTCGTTTCTTCGATTGTGTGGAATATACTCTGGTGTCCGATTGATCCGGTACTAGGTCCTTGAAGCGAAGTGTGGGGATATTCTGTGCGTTTGCTTTTTTATTGTGTTCATATTTTTGTATACTGAAGCTATTTTGGGAAGATTGTTTTTGCTTCCAGTTTTTATTTCTGTTTTTTTTGTCTATATTTTTTGGTTTTTCTAAGGAGCGAGAACGTTTCAAAACGTAATGTTTTTGCTCCACTCGTTTGCTCCGCGCCTTTCGCGTGTGCTTCCTTTTTTGAAATACCGGTGTATCTTCGGCCGTAGGTAGGCCGAGTTGTGTATTTTTGCCACACACCTGGCCATATATTTTCAAAGGAGACCATCGTCTCAACTTTTTTTTATTCCTACGGTAACCTTCGACTTAAGGAAAGAGAAGTAGGGGTGCCCAACTCTTTCGGTCAAGGGCCAAGTTTCCTCAGTGTATTATTTTATATTTTAATGGCCACCACGTCACATGAAAATTGGGGCCTTCTGAAGTAAGATGTCTGGCTAGTTCAGAATTGAGATCCTGATAAGTTTTCCTTTAGAACGCTCCCTTCTAACATGACTACCATATTGACGCGTCGTTGAACATATACATTTTTTTTTTGAAATTCAGATGGGTGCTGTTTGAGAATTAGGGTTTCCAGTTGGGTATTGACAGCGTAACAGTTGAAGTATGGTCTGTTGCAAACCATGTAATGGTTTGTCCATACGGCAAAGGTCGTTAATTTGTTCGTGTTCAATTAGTCACATTTTTTCGTATCTTTTTAGGGTTAACTTGATTATCTTTTTCCTCCAATGATTCATTTTTCCATCTACATCTTTAAAAAAAAATGTACAACTCTCTGTACCTTCTCACACTGTTCTTCCTCTCTCACCCTATCCCTTTGTTTATTTTTCATATGATCTTTTTACTTTGTATCCTTCACTTTTTCTCGTTTAGTGTCGCGTGGCGTGTACAGTATTCACGAAGGGGTTTAATGCGTCCTGAGCATCGCGTGTACAGTATTCACGTAGGGGGTGCGTCGCGTGTACAGTATTCACGGAGGGGTTTAAGGCCCACATTTCGTGTGAATTGAATCCTACTGGCTGATTTGTTTGTCTACACCTTAAAAATGTCATTGAATAACACTCTTTTTTTCTTTTTCTTTTTACTTTGCCTTCTTCGCGTTTTTATGTTAATGACTACTTTCCACAATCGTTGCGTGTACACTATTCACGAAGGGCGTTCACTGCCCATATTCCGTGTGAATTGAATCCCACATGCTGATAACTCAGGAAAGTGAGAACAGAGTTCGTCTGCCGTATGTCTATACCAAACAAGCATAGCAATTTGTTTGGGCAGACGCTGCAAGTGCAGGCTACCGGCTTTACAGGTAGTGAGATGTCGGTGGCGTGATCCTTTATAGTAGTGCCACATGTTCAATATCTTTATAATTTTCTTTCATTAACTCATCCTCGTTTACCCTGACGTCTCATACGAGTTGACTAATTTACTTCGCCCAACAGAAGAAAATTTATCAACAGAAAAAATTTACTTAGCTTCCGACTGGCCATTTTCGCTTGTTTTTTGTTGTTGTTGTACATCCTCCATTCGACAACTCTCTTGTCCAGGGACTACATGTCCCGCCATCTGCGACTGGAATAGCTTCCGACCGGATAGCACCCTGGAGTCAACGCTTCACTGTTAATTCTGCATTGGCGCGTTAGTTCATCATTCTTTGATCGATGTAAATCCTCTCTGTAAATAGTCGTGTATTTGGTTGCTGCTCGATGATTTCCTTGTGCTTCCTCCGGAAAGTCACCTAGGCGAGATTCGCGTAAACGCAAACCTTCAGTCTCAGAACTCTGTGTTCTTGTTCGAGCTCAACATCCGGCGCGGCGCGATGGCGACGTAGAATTTCTGCTGCAAGACCTTTCTTCATATTGTTTTCGTGACTAATAAGTGGCAGCATTGACCCCAATACCTTGACTAAATCTGCAGTCTAGTGAATTTATGCGCTGTTTTGGTGGAAGATGTTCAACACCGGACAATGTGTAATTCGGCTAGAAAGCTATCATATGGCTAGTTACTTTTGGACAGCTTCCACGTAGTCTGTATTTCTTCCTATTAAATAGCCTTTGGACGTCGTGAAAAATTTATATTCGCATTCCGAAAGCACTGTTGGCAGGCAGAGAGAACGAACGTGCTTCGCATCGCTCTATCTTGTGTAGAAGGCAGCCTGTGCTCAATGTAGCATGCTCTTTATGCATTTTTTTTTCGCTGGCAAATACTCACAGCCAGTCTTTTCCTACTGTTACTATACATCATAACCTTACGGGCGCTTCTCCGACTGGAGCTGGATGATTCGGCCTTCAGCCGCTTGCTTCTCTGTTTTCAAGGCAGTGATAGCACAGCAGGTAGATCGCTTGAGGCGACAGGTCGATGGTTCGATCCCCAACCAGGGCAATTGTTTTGCCCCGGTTGGAGGCGACAGGTCGATGGTTCGATCCCCAACCGGGCAATTGTTTTTCCCCGGTTAATTGTTTTGCCCCGGTTGGCAATTGTTTTGCCCCGGTTGGGGTTTGTTTTGTAGGTTTCATTGTCAGTGTATATTGGCGAAAACTCGATGAACACTCCTCGTTGCGAGCTGGCTTCTCTGTTTTCAAGGCAGTGATAGCGCAGCAGGTAGATCACTTGAGGCGACAGGTCGATGGTTCGATCCCGAACCGGGGCAATTGTTTTGCCAGTTCGATGGTTCGATCCCCAACCGTGGCAATTGTTTTGCCCCGGTTGGCAATTGTTTTGCCCCGGTTGGGTTTTGTTTTGTAGGTTTTATTGTCAATGTATATTGGCGAAAACTCGATGAACACTCTTCGTTGCGAGCATCCAACCCTTCGAGCTCTTCTCCTGTATATAATGAGATATTTCCATGGCTTGGAAGAAGTCCTCAGCATGTTTAAATATCCCGCTATACTGCAGCATTGCAGGCACATTGTGGAACGGCAACAAGGCTTGAAACCTTCTCATGGGCCTCATGGGTCACTCACACAACGGGAAATTTCAGCAGCGTGTCATTCTCTTACTTCAAGCGATTGACATACAATTATTGTTTTCTTCTTTTTCTTATCATTATCTAACGCTGGTGGAATGTGGTGGGACTGTAATTACATCTCGTTACAACACTGGTAACTTGAAAGAAGCGATTGGAGAACATAGCCGTTGTCTCCTAACTATGAGGCGCCTCATGAAATGGACGCAGTTTCTCCCTGGTAATCATCGCTGGTGATGGACTAAGGGGCATCGTGGTTTCCGTATTTGTTCAACGACCCGTAACCTTCGCTGAAATGAATTGACGATCAATTACCCGATTCTCTGGTCGTATGATGGCTCCTACCCTCCTTACTATGTCTCAATTAGACAAAGAACGTCCTATACGGCATACTGCGATACTGCTACTTCCTATGCACCAAGAATACAATACACTTCTTTTCGTGATGAACGAAAAGATGGCAAAGTTGCCCCAACTTGCTTTTCTCCGGGGCCATACAATGATTGTATACATCGTGTGCATTAGCTGTGCGATTCCAAATATGAAAACGCCGTCTCCAGGAACTCAAAGTTAAACGAGTTATTTGATAAAAACCACCAACGGAAAGTTACCGTAGTTGACTAAAACTGAACGTTGGTTATATGTTGGAGGTGAAAGATATCCGTTGCTATGCGTTTCTATACACGTTATGTTTCTAGTGGTAGTTTTTGTCAAATAACTGCCTGTATTGTACATTTCTTGCTTTACGACATACTTGGGAATGTTCGGATTGTACATCCACACAATCTGCGTATTTTCAAGGCACATGAGATTCTTGTTGTTCTTAGCTGTGCGCAAGGCAGGGGTGCTATAGCGAAATGAGCGGGCGTCCTGCGAGAAGATTGGCACCCGCAGGACGTATTGCCAAAACCAACTATGTCAAAGTCAAATCAGCAAAGACCCCGAGTTCCGTGCGCCGCAAGGCACGGGTGCTATAGCAATCTCGCGGCCGTAGGGAACCATATTTTTTCCTATTTTCATATATCTACGTTTAACGCCCGGACGCTGCACAAGGACGCTGATGTCGATCAGTTGATCGGCGAGCTCGATAATGTAAACGCTGGTATCGTTGCTATCCAAGAGACGCCGTCCAAGGAGAGCAAGTGCAAGACCCGGCACAGTGGCCACCGTGTACTCATTGGAGCCAGAGAGGAGAGGTCGAGGTCTGGCGGTGTGGGCTTCATAGTCCCCCAGAATACCTGCCACATGTCAGCGATATGAGAGCAGTCAGCCCGCGTGTGGCGGTCCTTCATGGCGAAGTGAAAGGTGTGACATTCACCGTTGTTAACGTGTACGCTCCCACCAGCGAGTATGACGACGAGGTCGTGGAGGAGCTCTATGATGACATTGAGCGAGAACTGACGAACAGTCATGCACATGTCAAGCTTGTCGCCGGCGACTTCAACGCGTCCATCGGTCCCAGGGACGATGGGGAGACGTACGTTGGGCACTACGCTGCGGACACCCGTAATGACCGTGGTCAACGGCTGGCAGATTTTGCGGAAAGCCAGTGCATGTACGTGTTGAACACCATGTTCCAACAACGAAAGCGTAGACTTTGGACGTGGCAGAGCCCGCAAGGTGCAAAGAAACACCTGGACTATGTAATTTGCAACGACGCCCATCGGGTTGTTGACTGTAAGATCGTCGGTAGAAGCTGGTGCGGCTCAAGTTCAGATCACCGCTTGGTCAAGTCCATCATCAACTTTGGTTCTGTTAAGTTCAGAAGGCGCACCTCCAGGCGTGGAGACGTTGATCCGGGTCTAGCCCGTGCTATAATGAACCAAGTGGACTGACGTCGAAGACCATTGAATTGATCCGTGAGAGACGAAAAAGGCTACATCAGGGTCAAAACGTACAGAGCCTCAGCCGCGACCTACGAAAGATGGTTGAAACAGACTATAAGAGCTTTAACGAGGTTAAAGCTCTCGAAGCGTCTTATGTCCATAAAGAAAGTACGCCAACGCTATTCCTTGCATAAGGAGGCAACTGTGGCCATGATGGACAAAGACGGTACTTTGAAGACCAAGATCCAGGATATTGCCGATATCATCAAAGCTTTCTATGGGGATCTCTTTGCTTCGAAGAAGCGTGTTCCGAAATCAGGCATTGAAGTGAATGAGGACGTGCCGGAGTTCATGGAGAGCGAGGTTGAACATGCTTTGAAGAGAATGCCTAATAACAGGGCTCCTGGCAATGATGGCATTTCCATTGATCTCCTCAAGTACGCTCCGAAGTCCGCTCTATCCGCGGTTTGCAGGTTGTTCAACAATATCCTCGCAATGAAAATCGTCCCTGAGAACTGGAAAGGTAGTAACACCATCCTGATCCATAAGAAGGGAAGCAAAGAGGACATAAACAACTATCGTCCAATTGCGTTGATGTCACAGCTGTCAAAGCTGTTTTCTCGCGTCATCTTGAACCGAATCAGCAAGTGGCTGGAAGTAGGCAATAGACGAGAGCAGGCAGGCTTTCGAGGCGGGTACTCGACTATTGACCACATTCACACTGTGTGTCAAGTTATCGAGCGGTCTAGGGAGTACAAGATACCCCTCTGTATGTTGTTTGTCGACTTCAAAAAGGCGTTCGATTCGGTTGAGAAGCAGGCGGTCCTCAATGCTCTGAAACGAAACGCAGTGCCAGAAAGCTACGTGTCTAGGATAGACGAGCTGTATAACCAGTGCGCCACGGACATCCAACTCCTTCATACACCAGTTAAGGTGCCCGTTGAGCGCTGAGTCAAACAAGGGGATGTCATTTCACCCACTTTTCTGCTTCTCTGGAATGCGCTTTGAGAGACGCCAACATGTCCGGTGGTTATGACATTGACGGCGAAACACTACAGTTCTTACTGTTTGCCGACGATGTGGTTCTTATAGCCAAAGACCCATGTACACTGCAGAAAAACCTAGACAAACTAATTCCAGTAACGTCGCTAATCGGTCTTGAAGCCCACCCAGGCAAGACGCAGTGGATGGCTAACGATCATTGTCCAAACGGCGGTGCAGATATACTTATTGGCAACAGCACGCTCGAAAAGGTCGGGAAGTATGTCTACCTTGGACGAGAGGTTAACCCCAGAAACAGCCTCACCGCCGAACTCTCTCGACATAAACAGTCTGGGTGGAAGGCTTTCTGGAAGCTACGAGATGTACTCACCAATGTCACACTTCGAGAAAAATCTGGCGTAGATGATATAATTGATAGGATATACAGCTCGAAACATCGATGGGTCGGTCATGTCATTCGTAGAAATGACAATCGATGGACCACTCGGGTCACAGAATGGCGTCCCCGCGATTACAAGCGTCCTCAAGGGCGACCGCCAACGAGATGGGCAGACCCGATGGTTAAATCATTTGGACGTGCATGCAATCGCATCGCAAGATGCAGGTCTTCATGGCGTAGTTGCGACATGCGCTGTTGGCGAGACAACAGCTGATATAACGGTCTTCAAGGTATTCAAGGTATGAAATTCTTGTGAGCCTGACCCTTTAAGCAACGCCGTGATGTCCACGGTTACGATATTGGTGTTGAAACACCTCATCGTTCCAATGGCTAGCCGACACATTTTTCTTACTGCCAACGATCCCATATACTGCATAAAAACCATCCTGAAGGCGATGCAGAAACACAGTGGATATCTGCGGATCTGCAACACAAGCGTTGCTGTTATACGCATTAGTAAGGGACTTCTCGAAATCGGAAAGATGCCTACCTTGGACACCAGATAATTCCAACAAGGTCTTGTCTCCAAATATCTCTGACTCTTGGCGCACTACAAAGTAATATGATGATTTACTGTTCGCCATATGTACAATGGAGACGAAATTGAGAAATTCATCATACACACGACTTTCGGTGGATCATTTGAAGAAAGTGAAAGCTTCCGCAAATAGGACATCCAAATGCAACACCACTATTACCTGAAAGTCCTTTTTTTGTAAATAGAACTCTTTTGCGTAGTTTTTATTTGTCTGTGAATATTCCTTTGAATAATTTATACTTGTTAGCATTAAGTCAGTTTAGTACTAACTTCTCTGTAAATAGTCCTGTGATAGTTAGTTTTTGATCATTAACTCTTGTTGGAACTCGCATCTCTGTAAATAGTCCTGTATATAGTTTTTCTTGTCATTAACTCTTGTTGGCACTCACCTTTCTGCAAATAGTCCTGTAAATGGTTTTTTTATATCATTAACCCTCGTTGGCACTCACCTTGCTGTAAATAGACCTGCAAACATTTTTTTTATCATTAACTCTTGTTGGCACTCATCTTTCTGTAAATAGTATTGTAAATAGTTTACTTCATTATCATAACTCTTGTTGGCACTCACCTTTCTGTAGATAGTCCTGTAAATAGTTTTTTTTTATATCATTAACTCTCGTTGGCACTCACCTTGCTGTAAATAGACCTGCAAACATTTTTTTTTATCATTAACTCTTGTTGGCACTCACTTCTCTGTAAATAGTCCTGTACATAGTTTACTTCATTATCATTAACTTTTGTTGGCACTCACCTTTCTGTAAATATTCCTGTAAATAGTTTTTTTTTATATCATTAACTCTCGTTGGCACTCACCTTGCTGTAAATAGACCTGCAAACATTTTTTTTATCATTAACTCTTGTTGGCACTCACTTCTCTGTAAATAGTCCTGTACATAGTTTACTTCATTATCATTAACTTTTGTTGGCACTCACCTTTCTGTAAATAGACCTGTAAATAGTTTTTTTATATCATTAACTCTCGTTGGCACTCACCTTGCTGTAAATAGACCTGCAAACATTTTTTTTATCATTAACTCTTGTTGGCACTCACTTTCTGTAAATAGTCCTGTACATAGTTTACTTCATTATCATTACTTTTGTTGGCACTCACCTTTCTGTAGACCTGTAAAAGTTTTTTTTTTTATTCATTAACTCTCGTTGGCACTCACCTTGCTGTAAATAGACCTGCAAACATTTTTTTTATCATTAACTCTTGTTGGCACTCACTTCTCTGTAAATAGTCCTGTACATAGTTTACTTCATTATCATTAACTTTTGTTGGCACTCACCTTTCTGTAAATAGACCTGTAAATAGTTTTTTTTTATATCATTAACTCTCGTTGGCACTCACCTTCATGTAAATAGACCTGTAAATAGTTTACTTCATTATCATTAACTTTTGTTGGCACTCACCTTTCTGTAAATAGACCTGTAAATAGTTTTTTTTATCATTAACTCTTGTTGGCACTCTCTTCTCTGTAAATAGTCCTGTACATAGTTTACTTCATCATCATTAACTTTTGTTGGCACTCACCTTTCTGTAAATAGACCTGTAAATAGTTTTTTTTTATATCATTAACTCTCGTTGGCACTCACCTTCATGTAAATAGACCTGTAAATAATTTTTTTTATATCATTAACTCTCGTTGGCACTCACTTCTCTGTAAATAGTCCTGTACATAGTTTACTTCATTATCATTAACTTTTGTTGGCACTCACCTTTCTGTAATTAGTCCTGTACATAGTTTATTCATTATCATTAACTCTTGTTGGCACTCACTTCTCTGTAAATAGTCCTGTACATAGTTTACTTCATTATCATTAACTTTTGTTGGCACTCACCTTTCTGTAATTAGTCTGTAAATGTTTTTTTTTTATCATTAACTTTTGTTGGCACTCACTTCTCTGTAAATAGTCCTGTAATCTCATTAACTTTTGTTGGCACTCCTTTCTGTAATAGTCCCATAGTTTACTTATTATCATTAACTTTTGTTGGCCTCACCTTCTGTAAATATAATAGTTTTACTTTATTTATCATTAACTTTGTTGGCACTCACCTTTCTGTAAATAGTCCAGTAATAGTTTACTTCATTATCATTAACTTTTGTTGGCACTCACCTTTCTGTAATAGTCTGTACATAGTTTATTCATTATCATTATCTTGTTGGCACTCACTTCTCTGTAAATTTTCATATTAACTTTTTTGGCACTCACCTCTCTGTACATAGTTTACATCTATTTATCATTAACTCTTGTTGGCACTCACTTCTCTGTAAATAGTCCTGTACATAGTTTACTTCATTATCATTAACTTTTGTTGGCACTCACCTTTCTGTAATTAGTCCTGTAAATAGTTTATTCTATTTATCATTAACTCTTGTTGGCACTCACCTTTCTGTAAATAGTCCAGTAAATAGTTTACTTCATTATCATTAACTTTTGTTGGCACTCACCTTGCTGTAGATAGACCTGCAAACATTTTTTATCATTAACTCTTGTTGTCACTCACTTCTCTGTAAATAGTCCTGTACATAGTTTACTTCATTATCATTAACTTTTGTTGGCACTCACCTTTCTGTAATTAGTCCTGTACATAGTTTACTTCATTATCATTAACTCTTGTTGGCACTCACTTCTCTGTAAATAGTCCTGTACATAGTTTACTTCATTATCATTAACTTTTGTTGGCACTCACCTTTCTGTAATTAGTCCTGTAAATAGTTTATTCTTTTTATCATTAACTCTTGTTGGCACTCACTTCTCTGTAAATAGTCCTGTACATAGTTTACTTCATTATCATTAACTTTTGTTGGCACTCACCTTTCTGTAATTAGTCCTGTAAATAGTTTATTCTATTTATCATTAACTCTTGTTGGCACTCACTTCTCTGTAAATAGTCCTGTAAATAGTTTACTTCATTATCATTAACTTTTGTTGGCACTCACCTTTCTGTAATTAGTCCTGTAAATAGTTTATTCTATTTATCATTAACTCTTGTTGGCACTCACTTCTGTAAATAGTCCAGTAATAGTTTACTTCATTATCATTAACTTTTGTTGGCACTCACCTTTCTGTAATTAGTCCTGTAAATAGTTTCATCTTTCATGTTACTCACTCTCTGTAAATAGTCCTGTACATATCATGACTAACTTTTTACTTACATTTCTGTGAATTTCCTGTGAATTGTGGGGGGGGGGGGGGGGGTCTTTTGGGGGGTGGGGGGGGGTGGGGGGGTTTTGGGGGGGGGGTCAGGGGTGGAGGGGGGGTGTAGGGGGGGGTGCGGGGGGGAGTGTCGGGGGGGTAGGGGGGGGGGGGGTTTGGGGGGGGGGGTTGGGGGGCGGTTGTGGGGGGGGTTTCGTAGGGGGCTTAGGGGGGGGGTGTTTGGGTTGTGTAGGGGGTGTATTGGTGTAGGGGGTTTTAGGGGGTGGGGTGTAGGGGGTGTTGGGGGTTTTGGGGGGGTTGTAGGGGTTTTAGGGTTTTTGGGGTTTAGGGGGTTTTGGTGGGGGGGGTTATAGGGGTCCCGTGTAGGGGTTTGGGGGTGTCGGATTTGGGGGTGTCAAGTGAAGGGGGTAGGGGGTTAGGGGGTTAGGGGCTTTAGGTGATTTAGGTGATTTAGGGGTTTAGGGGGTTTTGGGTGGGAGGGAGTGCAGGTGTAATGAACGTTAATTTTTATGATTCTTAGGTGGAAGTCGCGAGAGTTCAGTCAAGGAAAATACGCAGGCTAAACGGGAATTCAAAAGTGACACAGATAAGTTAATTTATTTAAAACACGTATAAAATATGAGTATAAGAGTTGTGCAAATCGCTCTGCCTTTGCTCTTGCACTTGTTTTTTGGTAGACACCTCTCCAAAAAAAAAAAAACAAAAAAAAAAAGTAGTCTTCCCACAGCTTTTGCTGGAGGCTGCGGAAGATGAGCATTTTTTTGCGATTAGTTAATGAACTAATTAGCAAGTGCGCCTTACTCGAACTCAAAAAGGGCTTTTCGTGTTTTTCTATTTGAAACCGCCCTTTTAGTGTAGGCGTGTCACAGAAGTACCTGCTGGAAACTTCTGTGACCCAGCTACACTGTTTTTTAAACCGCCCGTTTAGTGTAGGCGTGTCACAGAGGTACCTGCTGGAAACTTCTGTGGCGCAGCTACACTGTTTTTTAAACCACCCGTTTAGTGTAGGCGTGTCACAGAGGTACCTGCTGGAGACTTCTGTGGCCCAGCTACACTGTTTTATAATCCGCCCCTTTAGTGTAGGCGTGTCACATAAGTATTTGCCGGAAACTTCTGTGGCCCAGCTACACTGTTTTTTAAACCGCCCCTTCAGTGTAGGCGTGCCACAAAAGTACCTGCTGGAAACTTCTGTGGCCCAGCTACACTGTTTTTTAAACCGCCCGTTGTGTGCAGGCGCGTCACAGCAGTGCCTGCTGGAAACTTCTGTGGCCCAGCTACACTGCTATCTTATGTTGGATGCGCTAAGTTATTTCGGCCGAATTAATTTAGCGCACCTGACTCTCATTCCAAAAATCTTTTTCGTGCTCTACTTCTTCGGAAATAAAGCGCTTAGCGTGTAACACTAGTTTCTGCTGGAATCTTCTGTGACATGTTGTGTAAATCTCCCGGTGTGGTACGCTAAATATGTTGGCCAACGTAATTTTAGCGTACTCGGGGCGTTTTTTTCCCCTCATAGTTATCAAATCGATCTCCGCAGTGCAAAGCAAGGGCAGAGCAATGAAGGCAATGTTGGTTCAGAATTGTTTTGCGCATTTTATTTAATGTTCATGTATCTCTCCATGGTTGTTCGTAATTGACTAATAATATTATTATGTCATCATCATCATTTTTGTATTATTTAGAACGACATAGAAAGGAAACTCGGTTCAGGATGTTACCTCCCCCAAGTCAATTGGAGGAGCATTGGGAACACCACACACTGCGGGTATTGTTATATTTTATACGAATAAAAAGTAAGCATATGAAGCTTCAACGGTTAAGGTTAGAGCCGTCATCGCAAAAGAGCCGAAGTCCGCGCGGGTCCCGTACCCGTAGTCCTGAAATGCTTGGGTCTGCTGAGTTTTGAGTTCACTTACCATTAGTTTGCCTTTTCCAGGGATAGCAATTGAGCACCTTTTCCTCTGCAAGCGAAATACCTCCATCTACCCGCTTTCATCGAGTTCTTTCCTCTACTTTCCTATAAGTGGCTAACAATAAGAGTAACTTTTTAGAAACGACATTGAACAGCAACTGTCATCCGGATATATGCGGCGGTCAAGTCAATTGGAGCAGTGTGGGGAACACCACCCACTGTGGGTATTGTTATAATTCGATGAAATGGGTCTAATAAGGAAGTATTACTTTGAATGTAGTTAGTTAACTGAAACCACACCGTTAGCTTACGGCTTTAAATGCTGTACAATCAATAATAAGTTATGTTATCCGATGTGTTTTACTCATTGAGCAATGGGCTGAACGCGCAATTCGAATGGTCAACTGCAGATGCCCTCGACGGTGCGATTCATTCCATGGAACGATGACGAAGGTTAGTTTTACTTTTGTTACTTTTCCTGTTCTTTTTTTCTTCGCATAGAAGATCAAGAGAAATGCAACACAATCCATGCTGTCCGATCTGTTCAACATATTTTGTGCACATTTTATTTAGTCAAGATCCTTCCTCTATTGATTTTCATGTATGACTAATTTGTAATAGTTTTATTGTTCTTCTCCTTCTTCTTATTCTTCTTCTTATTTTCTTAGTATATTTAGAACGGGATTCGATGGAAACTCTACTCCGGATGCATTCGGCTACTAAGTCAACTGGAGTTGCGTGGGGAACACCACCCACTGTGGGTATTGTTTTAATTCGACGAAATAGGTTCAATAACGACGTAGAATTTACCTTGTAAGTTAACTGAAACATCACCGTTAAATCAAGAACCTATTATCAATAAATTACGTTATCCGATATTTCTTACTAATTCAGCATCGGCCGAACTCTGAACGCACAATTCGGATTTCCAACAACAGATGCCTGCCATGGACAGCTAACTTCCATGGAAGGATGATAACGGTTAGTATTCCTTCTTTTGTTATTTATCCATCTTTCTGGTTGGCCTAGATTAAACGAATTTCGTAGCTTATAGTTTTATTTATCCTCACTTACAAAATTTCACCCCAAAATAATACAAGACACATGTGAGGGAACCCCGGAAGTCTGATTCATTTTCATTTCAAAATGGTCAACATTTATCTCAAGGTGCTCCGAATGCATTCTTTCTCGGCAAGTCAAATGGAGCATTGTGGGGAACACTCCCGCTGTTTTTTTTGTGCGAAAAATTGTGTGCGAAGTAAGGCTCAGGACGTAGAATTAGATTATATACAGTTAGTCAGCCACTAATAATCAATTATGTTATTTGATATTTTCACTTTTTTAAGCAATGGGCTAAACCGCTGAACAGACAATTCGAATGGCCAACAGAAATGCCCGTCATCGCCGCTTATTTCTATGGCAGGACGAGAAAGGTTTGTCTTTTTCTTTTGGTGTTTGTCCCGTTTGTAGGACTAGCACATAAATTACTATTTTGATAATTTATTGTTTTATTTAAAGTCTCATAAAACTTTACAACCAAAGGTAATAACAATGTCTGCTAGAGAACCGAGAGTGTACTTCGATTTTATTTCAATATGGTTCTAAAATCTTTAGAAAAATGTACTTCAACACACAACTACTTCACGAAAGTTGATGCGACTTTTGTGCACCCATCCATACTCCATACCGTCATTTTCACGAGAGAAACCCGAAAAATGTAAGACGGTAACTGCTTTTTTCAACGTGTTCAGTGGAAAAAAACATTTGAATTGGCGTAACCTTGCTACAGATACATTCTCAAATATTCGCGATGTATATCGCTAGGGTTGCTTGTTTTTAACAATTGTTTCAGTACAAAAAATTACACTGAATGAACCCTTTGCCTTGTTGCCTAAGTGTGTTTCACTACTAACATCTTTTATTTTAGGTTCGCGAACGGGTTGCGATACCGTTTGTTAACGAAACAATGGCCAAAAATCTGCATGCATGGATCGTGTTTTCCGGTTCTCAAGTGGCGCGCAGTCCCATATATTCATCAACTTGTCCCTGGACATGAATTGGGTGAGTAAGGTTCCTATAGTTAACAACTTTGTATGTCAAGGAACCCAAGTTCCTTGACTCTTCCCCCCAAATGACTAGCTTATTTCCCTGGGGTTTTCCCCCTTTTTTTAGCTTTTAACAACCCTATGCACCCCCTGCTCGGAGGAGGGCGACCAGAGAGGACCGACGGGGAGAGAGCGTGCGAGGGTGCGTAGAAGCCAATGAGTAGGAAAAGAGTTAGACAGAAACATCAATCCCCTAACTTCTGGCTGTAGGCCTACATTTGTACTCTGATTGATTGGACTTTGGTTTGCTTTGCGTCGATTCTTGCATTCAAGACGTCAATTACTATTACCTTAACTTCGGCGGTGTCTATGAAAGAAATGTTGATTAATCGACAATAGTCAACTACTACTTCGATATCGGTATCCATACCGTATGTTATCTGCACATTATTATTGTACATGCATATATGATTGTAACATGTTGCACCGTCCGGGAAACGAACTCGAGCCCCCGCGTAATATTCTTTATCGGCGAGTAATAACGGGTGACTGTTTCCCCGCAATAAAGAACTCTAGTCCAGGACACTGAGCGTTATTTTATTGGCGGAAATTGTTGGGTGATTGGTTCCCCACACTGATTCAAACTCTAGTCCAGCTAACTAGGAGTTGGTTTATTTGCGATATTCGAAGATTCTTTCCCCATACTCCACTGTACCCTGTTGCATTACCACACAGGGCCTACCGACCCTTGTGAAAAGAAATCAAGCCCATATTGATTATTCGACGCCCAAGCAGGAATTGCGCGCACGCCGCTGTACTCTGCACGCTCTGCTCCCTCTGCAGTCAGCTTCACGTCTCGAAACAGGGCCCACCACCCAACCCAGAGCGGATTATTCAGCGACCGATCACAAATTTCGCGCGCAGATCCCCGTACTCTGTATTCTCTATTCCTCTATATTCAGCTTCAACTCTCGGAGCAATACACCGAGCCAACCCAGTGATTGGCTCTGCACAGCCTCCGCGCAAGGAAAAGGCTGGGAGAATACGACTATCGACTGCCACTCTCAGCAAACGCTGAGGAGGAACCAGCTTTGATTCAAGAGCTAAACTACCGTGCTGAAGTTACTACTGCTAACTGAATCTAGCGGACGTTAGGTGAAGTATATTCCTGCTGAATATTCATATTTCTCCCTGCTCATGCCAACGGACGTTGGACTGAAGTGGGCAGGGAGGAATTGGTGAGGACTACTCACCGATTGTTGATACCAAGGGACCTTGGTTATTTTCGCAGAAAAGGACGTGCTATCGACTTGCTGATCGTTTAACACCAAGGTACCTTGGTTACCGTAGCAGAAGAGAAATTGGCGAGGACTCACCGATCGTTGATACCAAGGGACCTTGGTCATCACCACAGTGAAGGAAGCGGAGAGGACTCTCCTATCGTTTAACACCAAGGTAACTTGGTTACCGTCGCAGAAGAATAATTGGCGAGGACTCACCGATCGTTGATACCAAGGGACCTTGGTTATCACCACAGTGAAGGAAGCGGAGAGGACTCTCCTATCGTTTAACACCAAGGTACCTTGGTTACCGTCGCAGAAGAATAATTGGCGAGGACTCACCGATCGTTGATACCCAGGGACCTTGGTTATCACCACAGTGAAGGAAGCGGAGAGGACTCTCCTATCGTTTAACACCAAGGTACCTTGGTTACCGTCGCAGAAGAATAATTGGCGAGGACTCACCGATCGTTGATACCAAGGGACCTTGGTTATCACCACAGTGAAGGAAGCGGAGAGGACTCTCCTATCGTTTAACACCAAGGTACCTTGGTTACCGTCGCAGAAGAATAATTGGCGAGGACTCACCGATCGTTGATACCAAGGGACCTTGGTTATCACCACAGTGAAGGAAGCGGAGAGGACTCTCCTATCGTTTAACACCAAGGTACCTTGGTTACCGTCGCAGAAGAGGAATTGGCGAGGACTCACCGATCGTTGATACCAAGGGACCTTGGTTATTATGGCAGAGAAGGATGTGCTATCGACTTGCTGATCGCAACCAATTTTAAATCTACCAGAATTTCATCCTATGTGATGCAGCATGATTTTGTTTTATGATATGGTCCAAATCATTGAGCACTAGGATAAGCGATCAGGTCCAGTAATCTCACAATAACGTTTTGTGTTCATTGCGAAATTATGCAACTGTATGAGTACTACTATGTAGTTCACTATGCCAGAAACTTTTTTACAATGTGCCTTTTGTTGACGCGGTTGTAATCGATGATTACTCTGATATTGACATGAACGGTGAGTCCATTGAAAATATAGGCGCGCGGCTATAAAACTCTGTGGCCAAGTCCTTCAGATTTTCGAGTCCTTCAGATTGCTTTCTCCTTTTACCTGGAGAATTTCCTTTTTTTATTGTAACTGCTCCTGAAAAATGCTGCATGGTTTGATCCGCCAAGGCAGCCTAACACTAAGTAACAGCTTACAGGTTCTGTTCAATGAGTTCCTCGCCAACCTACAGTTCTGAAGATGTGGAATGCTGCGTGAAGATTAGCGAACGCTGCGAGAAATAGCTGTAATAACTAACAGGTGCGTACGGATGCAACATTTCGAAAAATCTCGTATTCTGGTTTATTTTTTTTTGTTCAGTTTTTCATCATGTTTAGGGGCCTGGGGAAGCTTTTTTCATCTAACAAATAGAAATCCTATCACCTGGAGTTTTTTTTTGTGTGAAGATGTCGTAGTTTAATAAGTCGTTTGCCACAAGTGCTAATGGCTGCATGCTCCCAGTGAAACACTTTTGTCTAAGAGTTTATGTTTTAGAAAATACATATACTTCTACGTATTTTGTGCTTATGAAACATGCTGCATCTTTTGGGTTTCAATGAAACAACATTAATAACATTGGACCATGTACAGTGAGAGAATAGAAACAGACAATTCTTGGAATGGGTTGTTATTTAAATGAAGCCCTTCCGCTACAGTAATGTGTGTATTTTTTAGAAGTACAGTCCACTCGCTAACACGGACGCGGACAAGATACAGGAATTGCCAAGTGACAAGGACACTCAACAGGATATTTGCTTTAAGCCATCTGTTTTTTATCTTTTGCTTTGCTTGATTGTTTTTTTGATGTGGGTCGTATCTGAAAAAAGGAGGACGGACTACGCCAGAATTAGGGTGTATCTGGTTTAGTCTTCTTCTGGTCATATGTGTTGTGGATTTCCAAAGTGAGTGCTAACGGTGCAACTTCGGTTCAAAAACGGGTTCACAACAGAAAACAAATTAAAGCTGACTCTAAAAATAATTCCAGAAAGGTACTTTAATGTATCAATGCCTAAAACATGTCACTTTATATATTTAATTGTATAAAAAAACTGTGCTTATAATGGGAGGGCTTTCCTTTTTTCGGTATCGTACTAATAAATATAACGGAATGTTGCAGCGCTTTCCAGCCGAAGCTGCTGCAACATTCGTATGCAACGACTATGCATGTTGCTACCAAATTGGTCAAGTAAAACAGACTGCTGTGGTTAAAATGTGGCGCTTTCCTTTTTTGGTAGCGTACTAATAAATATAACAGAATGTTGCAGCGCTTTCCAGCCGAAGCTGCTGCAACATGCATGTAGCTGACTGTACATGTTGCTAGCAAATTGATAAGTAAAACAGACTGTTGTGTTTTAAAATGGGCGCTTTACTTTTTTGGTAGCGTACTAATAAATATAACAGAATGTTGCAGCGCTTTCCAGCCGAAGCTGCTGCAACATTCGTATGCAACGACTATGCATGTTGCTACCAAATTGGTCAAGTAAAACAGACTGCTGTGGTTAAAATGTGGCGCTTTCCTTTTTTGGTAGCGTACTAATAAATATAACCGAAGCTGCTGTGGTTAAAACAGATAAAATGTTGCAGCGCTTTGCAGAAGCTTGCAACATTTATAACTGTACATGTTGTACCAAATTGGTCAGTAGCGTACTAATAAATATAACAGAATGTTGCAGCGCTTTCCAGCCGAAGCTGCTGCAACATGCATGTAGCTGACTGTACATGTTGCTAGCAAATTGATAAGTAAAACAGACTGTTGTGGTTTAAAATGTGGCGCTTTCCTTTTTTGGTAGCGTACTAATAAATATAACAGAATGTTGCAGCGCTTTCCAGCAGAAGCTGCTGCAACATTCGTATGCAACGACTATGCATGTTGCTACCAAATTGGTCAAGTAAAACAGACTGCTGTGGTTAAAATGTGGCGCTTTCCTTTTTTGGTAGCGTACTAATAAATATAACAGAATGTTGCAGCGCTTTCCAGCCGAAGCTGCTGCAACATTCATGTAGCTGACTGTACATGTTGCTAGCAAATTGATAAGTAAAACAGACTGTTGTGTTTAAAATGGGGCGCTTTACTTTTTTGGTAGCGTACTAATAAATATAACAGAATGTTGCAGCGCTTTCCAGCCGAAGCTGCTGCAACAT
>JAANDG010000634.1:0-81924 GCA_036852015.1 Pelodera strongyloides | reverse complement strand
ATTCCCTCGCCTGGTGGTTGTTTTCAAAGGGTCACGGGCCGGAATCGAACTCGGGTCGATTGCGTTAGAGACGAACGCGCTGTCACTGGACCACCAGGCCCCCATTCAATTCAAATTCATCATGAAATTCAAATGATGATAAACGCCCGCGTGTTGGTTTCAATACATAATATCTACTAAAGGAAGTTGAGAGCTCGCCTTTCAAAAGTTTGAATGCAAATATCAGTTTGCTATCTGTGTGTTATAATTTAAATGTTTCTGCCCGTGTGTAACTTCGTTTTTAGTCTTATAGAAATAGAATGTTCTAGTCCTATTCCTGGCAGATGTTTTTAATATATAAAAAAACGATTGTACTTCTGAAGAGAGCAACATCGCTAATAGCTATGCGAAGCAAACACGTCAGGACAGTTTACTGCATTTAACTAAAAAAAATTCTTCTTTTTCTATCCCTTCCTTCATAGGTATATTATTATTTCTAACTGTAAGTAATCGGTTTGTTTCTTGTATAATTGATGCACACTATTTTACTGAATTGACGAATTAACAAATAGTACCCAAAAATGTACGATCTATTTCGCTTTGCCTCGAGGTGTCGTATCTCGTTATCTATGATCGCTCTTTTTAGAGAAGGAAATTTTGAATTCTGGGCCTGTCCCTTTGGAGGTTGAAGCTTGAAGACCATTCTTTGTAATTTATGTTTATGAATGATTTTTTACTCCCCTTCTGTATTTTCGTGTTGCTTCCAGTCAGTTATTTTAATCGTAGTTTGTTTTCAAATTTTCAACAAATTCTCAATTCTCAGTGTTTCTGAATTCCAAATGTACATTGTCACATATTTTCCGTTGCTGTCTTATATTGCCCAGATGACTCACGTGTATATTGTTTTGAAATGTCGGTGTAATGGAATTTTTGTCCGCTTCTGGGGCTTACAGTGATAGTCATCGATTTTGTTTCTTTAGAGGATCATCTTCACAAAGCTGTTTTAACTTTCTAAACTACCCAAAGCATGATCGACCCCACGACTCCAGGCAGTAGCATAGGTTACGATAGTTCGCATCCTTCTAGCGTGACAGTGACTATTGGTTTCTATGTTTCTAATACTAATATGTTTCATTAATACCCCTCGTCTGGTTTTCTACGAGATTTTCTTCCCTATTTATCCCGTTTAGTTTTGAAATAACGTTTCTCTCTTTTCCGTCTCCTCACAACTGTTCTCCTTCATCTGCTGCAAGATGTGTAGGCGTACATATACACCATTTGTCGATCAGTCATCTCTCTCTTCTCTTTCTCTCCCTCTTTCTCTTTCTTTCTCTCCTTCCCCACTTCACTCTCTTTTGCGGCATTCTTTTATTTTTCCAACCACATCTTTCTCATACTCTGAATTTTTCTTATTTCGAATATATCGTGCTTATTATTGTTATCATAGGGTTTGAATTCACCTATGAATACCTTTTCTTTGCTCGGCCGATGCGAACTTGAGTAGTATATTAGAGATTTCCTTGAACTGAGGATATCCGTTACCGTGTACGTTTTTATGGGAGGTCAATAGAGGCGGTGCCAATTTCCATAAGAGTAACGAAATCCATTGCATAATGCGTTACGTTAGCATATGCCTTTGCCTTACCTTAGATACCTAGGCGATCCATCTTCGGCAGCTTGAACAAGTTGCGGGGATCTCTGCCTTCCACTTTCTTCTATCCTGGGCAATTCCGATTCGGCTTCAATGTCGATACATTGTGTGGGCACGAGGCACGACGATTTGCCTTCACGGCAGCAGCGTTAAATTCTTGGTTTAACGAATTACAGAATCTGGTTTTCGGACGAGTAGGTCGTTTGTGGCCCCGTAAACCGTTATGCATGGTAATTTGGTAATGTGGATGTGGAAACTACTTTTCTGTCTTTGTCTGATTCCTTATGCCTTACTTGCTTATCGCACGAACAGGCTATCTGTATACACGTATACAGTATACATATATATTGTCTATCGACGAACAGCTGTCACGCAGGCAGTAGAACCATTCGGTATTCGGTCGTTTAATGCCATCTGTTTTGCCGCCGGGTACTCTGACCTGCTTCACCACGTACTCTTCGGTTCCTTTCTCCTGCTCCTCTACCCGTCTGTCGTGCCATTGTAAAGTTGCCCCGAGGAATGGGCGATCTATGCCATCCTATCCTAGCTATCCTCTCGCTAATCTTGTTTTCTTTGATATCGATTCCTGAAATTAGAGAATCAATAATTTTGGTATTGATTGATCTGTACTCTGTACAGATTTTGTGTTATTCGCTTTAATTTTGAAACGATCTATTAGATTTATAAAGAACATTTGTCTTTATTGTTATTTTGATCTCGGGTGCACCCACAGCACACCTTGGGAGTAATTAAGCAATTTTTGTCGAACTGTGCTGAAACTTTTCGATGTAAGACGATCGTTTCATTTTTGTTGTTTAGTTGGTTCGGTTTGGGTGCAGTTTTAGTCCTTACTCGGGGTTATTATAATTATTTATGCGAATTAGCAATTGAGATAGCGTTTTGAGTTTTGATTCGTTTCTCTGCGAATTCACTTATGAATTGGTTTTGGTTTTACTGCGTGGATCAAAGACCCGAAGTTTTCCCGAGTTCCCATGTTCCCAAGGAGTGGGTCAGGATCAAAAAGATTGTATTTTGAATTTCCATGGTGTTACCGAGTAACTGAGTCATCGTCGAGTTGTCCTAAGATTTGTAGATTGTACATTCTCAGTGTAGCTATGTAGCAATCAGATTTCTGGAATTGCTGGTTGTTCGGTTGTTAGTTTTATACTGTCGTAGACGTTGTAACACCGACTCGACATAATGTACATTTTGTGTTCTTTCGTGACTTCCTCGTCCTACTTCCTAGTCACTTTTCTGGAACTTTATCATCGAGTTTTTTATTATTATTTTTCTAATATCAATCTATTGCAGAGTGCTCTAGTGCCCAGGGATGGGTGTAATAACCCTAACCGTGATCTCCCGCGATGGAGAGCAGGAGACCAAGAAGACTATGCAGTTTGAGCCGTCCCTGCTCGTTTTCGACACCTGCAAGATTATCAGAGAGAAGCTGAACTTACAAGATAGGAACGGTTAGTTTTTATTATGGTATTGTCTTTTTGTTGTGGTTTCTGATTTCCTGGTTAACATTGACTTTGATCTTTATTTTTTTGCCAATCATTCTTTGTTTTGATCGTGTTATTTGTTTCACTATGGCATAATTTTCTTTTCAATCGGATTTTATCATTCTTTGGTTGTCCTATGCAATGCCGAAGTAAGTTGAATGAGTCTCGTTTCCAAAGCTTTATTTGAAAAGTTGTAGGTTGTGGGGTATAGATTACGATTCGAAGTTTTCGGACAAGGCTTTTGCCTCGGGTAGTTCCAGTTATGATTGACGCTTTTGATGCGTTCCTTTGCCTAGTATCCTCTGGGGGAAAAGAGACGAGCTGTCTGGATAAGCTTGGAATAGAGGTGGTGAATAGTGTAGACAGCGATTCGCCTCCGCTAGGGACCTTACGTCCAGCGCCTTTGATGTTTAGAAACTGACAAATCTCTTGAGTGTTGTTAGCATCTCTCTTTTTGCCCTTTTTTTCGTTTCTTCTCTTTCTTTCTCTCTCTCTCTCTATGACTCGCTTCTCTCTCTCTTTTCTGCCTCTTCCCATGTTGTTCTCTGTAGTGCATTATTCCTTTAAAGGGTTTGTTGTGATTCTGAAGACAGAAACATGATGGGGGAATTTATTCGGAGACATTTTTATTATATTATAATACATAAGCTTTACGGGGAGAAATAATTTCACGACCTTTTGCTATGCTATGTCCGTTGCCCCCCACTTATTTTTATTCAAAGATTCAGCATCGCTCATCACTCATTCTTCATTGCCTCGTTTCGGTTTCGTATATGCAGTTCATGTACTCATTATTAATCTCCATTTTGTCGGTGACTCGTCAGTCGGGGCACGGGGCATAAATCTCGTACCTAAAGTCCTAAATTGAGGTGGTCTGGTTAGTGGCCGAAGTATTTTCTAAGGGGTAGGGGATGTATGCGAGATGCGTTTCACTAAAGTGTAAAGCCACCCGGAGGAAATTTGGGCGTTAGTTTACGCGCTGATTTATTCCCAGCTACTCGTATCCGTGCTTATTCCCAGTTAGTTCACGCTTTCGTGTCTTAATGCACCCAAATTGTTTGGGCAATCATTGTCATTAGCCGAGTGTTCCTGGACACCGAGGACACCTGGGTGGTGGGTGGCTATTGAGAGCCCCATTACTATTCATATTCATAAAATAACGCAGGATATTAGTATTAGCATTTCGGCAAAGCTCTGATGGGTAGTTTGGACTGTTTTGCCATTACTGACTTAGCGAACTGTTCCGTTTGTAATTGTGTGTTGACTGATTTATGAAGTGTTTTTTTTTCTTCACATTTGTTGCATGGGGCTGTGCCCCAGAAGTTTGGAAAGGAAAAATTTGATTAGAGCGTTTTCCTCTTTTCGAGACTTCGAATCAAATACTACATAAATGATATTGGCTCTGTGTTTACAAATCAGAATTCAGATGAGTGTTGGAACTGGAATTGTGTTCTAGTGATATGACTGATTGTGAGTGTCCCTGAATATGTTGATGTCGATTTGGATCATCACAAATATATGAGTTGGGTTGAGAGTTGAAAGTTGAAAAGAGAGAAAGGGGAGGGGATTGTGTGAGTGACTGGTTTCCCATAAACTGTTGTGTTCTATATATTGTGAAATGGCGCGCTTTGCGTGTCTCTCTGACTGACATATTCGCGCTCCATTTCATCTATGCTTCCGCGCGCAGCGCACAAAATTATCTCCTATTTGGATAGTCATTCGTCATCATTATTTGGTGGTGAACCTCTACCCACAACACATTGTGTCGACTATTATTATAGAGAAACAGGTGTGATTTTATGTGGCAGTGAGGTTTGTGGTAGTTTTGGATGACTTTATAACTGCCGTTAGTGTTTGTAAATTTGTAACCGCGAACTGCAACTGCAACGGATTTTGCAGTTTAGAGTAATGTAGAGTAATCCTAAAAGGTCGTGATTATGTCAAAAATGGATCCCCATGTTTCCGTCTTTAAAGTATTCAGTATTGGCCAACTAAACTTTGTTTCAAGAAGTAGAAGTGCTCATCGAATATGGTTTATTTTACTACGCTATTTTTCTATCCTTTATTTTTAGTATAATGGAACTCTTTGTATTTTTCTTTTAGAGGTGTTCCTTTTAGATGACTGCGTTCCGCACAGTATTATATTATTGAAATCGGTTATGGTGATTTTTGGTAGTTTACAGTAATGTAGATTAATCCTAAAATGTCTTGATTATGCCAAAAATGGTTTTTCATTTCAGCCAATGAATATGGTCTGTTCCGCGTTGAAGACGACGACACAAAATGTGTGTGGATGGAGAATGGCCGGACCCTGGAACACTACTTGCTCAGAAATCAGGACCGCGTCGAGTATAAGAAGAAGATCAGATATCTCAAGGTGGGCATTCTTGTTTAAAGCGAAATGCCGGCCGGTATTCTTACGTATTTATGCTAAGATTGCTAAGTGGCTCGAATCTCGAATTTAACTCGATTTTTTATCCCAATTTATGTTCATCCTGTTAGTATCGTTTATGTTTTCGTTAATTAAAAACACGCGTTTTTGTTTTTCGTTCTACCAGGTCATTTAGCTTTCTTCATATTTCGTAGTGTTGCAGGTTCGTACATTGGATGGCGCGATCAAGACTGTCCCCGTCGACGAAAGTCAGCCAGTTGGTTCTCTGATGATGGGCATCTGCACCAAGATTGGAATATCGAACTCGGAGGAGTACAGTTTGGTGGGTGATTGTGAAATATAAAATGATTGCCAATACATTTTTAAATATCATCTACAAAGTTGGGAATTGGACGATCGGTTAGATAATCGTGTAATCTGAGTAACGTGTGTTGTTTTGATACGAACTCATTTGACGTCTAATGAGGCTTCAATCCTCAATTCACCATGGGGAGTTTCTCGTCTTTTTGTATGCGTGTCTCACGTTAGAGTGATATTTTCTGTCCCTAGGGAATATTTCCCCGAGGAATCGGTATCGGTGTCGTGAATATGGCCTTTGGATGAAGTTTATGAAATTATCTAAATCAGTTCAGGTGCGCGAAGGAGATCTTGTGGATGGACAGCCTGGAAAGAACCGTTCAATGTTGAACCTTCGTGAGGAACGATCACGAACACTGGAACCGGACAATGGGAAGCAGAAGGGCGGAATGGTATTCTCGGGCACTCTGGGTAGAAAGAAAGAACAGAAGATGGAACATCTTAGGTATGCTAATACGGAGTGTTGTTAGGCCAAATAGAGTTTTTTTGTGGTTCTGATGAGGACTTTGTGTTGTCACTCTTGTCTATGTGATGTCGACGTCGTTGTCGATGTATTAGCAATTATTTTTTTTATGAAAAATCTTTATTAGAAGTAAAAAGGGTGTGGAAATCGCAATTACTGAACTTTATTATATTTTTCGTTTTTATTTTAGACAGAAGTTGCACACAGAAGAAGAGCTAGATTGGGTTGATCACTCGAAAACACTCAGGGAACAAGGAATTGGTAGGGAGAATTTATTTTCGTTATACCTTTTACCGTACTATTTGGTGACTATTTGAGAGGAGCGAGTTCTTACTCAGTCTTTTCCATTCAGTGGCGATAACGCTAATGTATGACTGTGTGTATGACAATATTGACAATCTTGATAACATTTTATTAGACGTTTATTGAGCTGGTATGTATTGAACGAAAGCTGACATGCAGTACATTTATTGTTCGGAATTTAATAAATAATGGTATGTATATTTTATTATTATATTCCAGCTGAGGACGAGACCCTTCTCCTGAGGAGGAAGTTCTTCTTTTCTGATACGAATGTGGACTGCAGAGACCCGGTCCAGTTGAACTTGTTGTATGTGCAGTGCAGAGATGGAGTACTTAGAGTGAGTTGTTAACTAATTAAGTTATGTTGCTAATTAAGCCGTTAATTTGGTCTCATCGTTACACCGATAGGGATAACTCCGGCCTTGTGCAATTATTTTTCCGTCAATCAACTGGATAGGTGACAGTGAGAGGGGAAGCAAACTGCCTGTTTTGGTTAGTTAGCCGGAAGTAAAAGAAGGAATCCTTTATTTTTTTGTGTTATCCAAAACTATTAGAGTTGAAAATTTGTATGGGTAGTTATTTTACCATTTGTATATTTTATTACTTGTTGACGGGTGCTTTCACGCTTGCTCACGTTCACTCAGTCTGTGTGCTCGGCAGTGTGTGTTGTAATATTTTGTCGTTTGGGAATAGCGTAGCCTCTTCCCACTTCTTGCTCAGCTTCAGCTCAGATTGATTCGAGTGTTTATGAAAAAGTTTTTGGGATGTTGTTGGATTATTGTATTACCAGTCGGCTCACGCCGCCTGAGGCGACTTACGCGGAAATATGATTGGTTTAGCATGGGCATACTTACATACAAAGCTTCAAACGTATCATAAGAAACTACATAATATGAAACAATTGCGTATGCATACTTCGATATCGAGCTGTGACACTCTTTTTATACCCATTGTCGAAAATTTGCATTTCCGTAACGGGGTCTCACTTGATACAGTAGTTAACATGACGTGTCCTAGGAATTTTTTTATCAGGATGGCTACTTTCTACAGTATCTGCCAAGAACAAGAGAGTTCTCGATATGCGATGATAATATTGATTAAATGTTTCTAATATTCAGGGTCTCCACCCAGTTCAAAAAGACACGGCCGTAGAATTGGGAGCACTTCAGTGCCAGATTCAGTATGGAGATTTTCCCGAGAATAAACCAAAGTTCTATATCGAGTGAGTTTTCGATTTTCCATGGTTTGTGCCATTTTTGCTTTTTGCTTATGAACTACTTTTTTGTGCGTCTTTTTTTACTCTTGTTTGAATCTAGTAGATTGATTATTTTTGTTTTTTTTTTTTTTTTTTTTTTTTTTTTTTTTTTTTTTTTTTTTTTTTTTTGTTGTGAATTTATTTTATCACCTCTCCTGCTTTCCGCGCAACCTGTAAGTTACTGTAGTCGGGCTAGTTGTGAGTTTTAACATGACTGGGTTGGTCTTCCGGCATTTCTAATTGGAACCAGTAAAAGAAAACGAGGATCGTTTTTTTTTCGATTCACAATTCACATTTAGGATCTCATTACTTCTGTAGGATTGAGAGAAGTTAAGATCTCATTACTTCTGTAGGATTGAGAGAAGTTAAGATCTCATTACTTCTGTAGGATTGAGAGAAGTTAAGGTCTCATTACTTCTGTAGGATTGAGAGAAGTTAAGGTCTCATTACTTCGGTTAGATTTGATCGTAGTCATCAAGCCAGCAGCATCCAAGTGACGAGTTTCACATTGATCGTTCCTTTCCTTCCTCCCCGGGAATAGAGTACTCCCCTTCGTATAGTAGAGTTTAGTGGTTCTTCGGAAGAGAGGGACGTTGGGAGAGAGAGAGAGAGAGAGAGAGAGAGAGAGAGAGAGAAAGAGTTAGAGAGAAAGGGAGGGATGAGAGAGAAGAAGATCATGAGAAAGATAGAGAGAGAAAGAGAGCTGAGCGGTGGTCTTCTGGCCATGGCCATATAAATGGTCGTCCGATGTGCTTCTTCTGCGTCTTCTGCGCAAAAACGGGGTCCCTTTTCCGTTTTTGCGTTTTCCCCAAAATTGTTTCCCCCTCCGGCAAATGCTTAGAGAGAGAGAGAGAGAGAGGGAGAAAGAGAGAGAGAGAGAGAGAGAAGAAAAAAGATTGAGGGAAAGAAGGGAGGGAGAGAGGAGTGCTTGGGGAAGAGGGAACTTGTCTCCGAGTTGTGCCGAAAATCTATAATGTGAATGTGCTTCTGAGGGTTTGAGCTCTCCCTCTTCTCCCCCTTCGGCTACTGCTTCCCTTGGCATTAACTGCCCGAATGGGCTCACTAACCTCTTAGTCCATCTTAGCAAAAGGCTTATTTCCGAAGGGTGTTTTAGTGCGCATGTGTGTGCAACCTGCAACCCCAGGCCTAGTTTTGATTTTGATTGATCGCCAGGTGACTCTGCTTTGAAGTTTACATTAGTTCTTGGGAACCCCCATTTACTTGTTATATTATTCAGTTGGTGAATTATTCTACTTGACTTGACCTGAAACGTTGGCAATCTTATTAACTATATGATCAAGGTTTGAGATTTGAGTATACCCTAATGTGAGCTTGAGCTATATGAGTTGAATCCTTCGATAGTTGGGGTAGCCCTTGCTTCTTGCCACCAACTTTATTTTGCTAATGGATTTGTATGTTTACCAATTCGCGCTTACTACACCTTGCCCTCGTTGTCATAATGTTCTCTCTCGTGTGTATTGTGCTCCTGCAGTGCAGAGTATCAAGTTGCGCTAGTGGAACTAGACTACCTGCCGAATTACGAATATGCACTTTGCGGCAATTACTATTACTAGTGTGCACGCTTATGTATGTTAGTGTCCGATAGTGTCCAGCTACCGGGTTTGTAATGCTCGGCTAAGCGGGCTAATATACGCTCTTGGTCAGAGTCCCAAAAATCCTAGTCCTTACCCCACTCTAATTTGATCTCATTTGTTTTTCAAACATTTGGTTCTGTGCCGGTTTTTGTGCGCGTCTCCCTGATGTAATAAAGTATTGTTATAGTAAAAACAGCTAAGGTCACTTGTGTTGATCATCTTACATCTTATATTGGAAGATGCTGGTTTGCGGTAGTACATCAACATCATTGGGAGTGTAAATGTATTATGTATTAATTTTTTTTCGCTTCTGTACGGATTTTAAGAGAATTCGCCTTCTGTTTTATCTACTGCTTTCTTTTAGCGGTCGTGACCTCCTTCCCAAGGAATATGCCAAGAACAAGGAAAACGAGAAGAAGATTGTACAGGTGAACATTTAGTTTAGCCTTTCTGGTTTTAACATTGTTTTATCATTGTCATAGACATTTCTTTCTCATCCACGTGTTACGTAGAGGTGCTGTGTCATTAACTATCTGAGGCTACTTTTTGTGTTTTACAAAAAAATGTAGAATCAAAAGCTAATAACTTTAAACTCAAAGATAAATTGAAGTTACGCTTTTGTAGCTCTACAAGGAGCTTGTCGGAACTGGTGAGCTGGATGCCAAGAGCCGTTACGTGCAATTGTGCAGGGAACTTAAGACCTATGGAGTCACATTCTTTGTTGTTAAAGGTGGGTTTTAATTTGTTTAGCTAATCAGCAGTATCTAATGCTAAGATATATTGGAATTTATTTTCTTACGTGGCCCTCGCAAATGCAAATATCCTGCCATACCTGAATTGGGTTCACTTGTGCACCCGCATAGAGCAACTAGTAGGAGTATATTTGCTAACCGTGTGAAAAGTGTCTGGCAATAGGGGAGTATGTGTGTTCGGCTTCTGTTCCTGCATAAATGTGTGTTTTGTTCGAATGAGAAGTATGATGGTATATATATGAGTCTTCAGGACAGTTAGGGTTCAGTTCATTCTCGGAAAAGGTTATTCGAAAACTTTGGGCGTGTAAATGAACATGACAAGGAATACGTATTACGTTCCGCCGCAAAAACTCAATAGCACTAGTGAATAGTTTGGTTCTGTGATAGGGAAATTGAAAAACTGAAAGCGCTGTGACATGATAATTGTCATTGTTGTGAATTTTAACATACACTGCCAACTAGCCAACTTTGACTTGGTTCAGACATGCACTTACGGTTTTACCAGATAATGTGACAATGAATATGAATCTGTATTGGATACAAATAGCAAGATACGTAAGCCCTAAGTAACCGTATGTCCGTGTCCCCTTCCCTTTCCCCACTATATTGAATGGAATCCATAATTTCCACGCCGTAGTTGCCGGTTGTCCCCCTTCCGCTACGCTGCACATGGGGGAAAGCACCCTTGTTCCGAATATTTCGGCGAAATCAATGGAGCCATTCTATATGAACCAGGGGTACAGATTGGTGCGTTGAAACACGCACGAACCACCTCCGGATTGGTTTTGACCACCTCCGAAAGCAATTCGAAATTAATATATTTGACCGAAACATGGTGCTTTATTTAAACGGTCTATCACTAAGCTAAAGAAACCACCTCCAACCACCTCCATTTACGCACGGAATTTATACCCATAAACCTATGAACCTAGATATAATGGTCGAGTTGCAAGTTGCAACGTAATGTAAGTCGAGTTAGAGTATAGGCGTTGGGTGAATAAGGGGATTTTTTTATTACGTGCGAATAATATTGAACATTTAGTGATGCTGAGACACTAATTGCGGTTTTTTCTGTATGTTTTTAGACTGCACCGCTTGTTTTGAATAGTTTCTAGAGAATAAAAAAATAAGTTATTTTTAGTGTAGTCTACCCCGCAAGCTATGGAATTGTGACTACTTCCTTAAACATTCTGTCCCCTATTGTTCAGCGGTGTATTTAGGTTGCCCTATTCTGCTCTCTCACTCTTTAAATTGGGTCCTGGGCCAACGCTGAAGATTTGGCCGTTTATGGAAAGGAAGAGGAGAGAGAGAGATAAAGAGAGAGAGAGAGAGAGAGAGAGATAGAGATGTAGAAGGGTGAAAGGTTGTGTATATATAAGCATGAGGGAGATGGAAAGAGAGGGGGAGTACATTTGCACGGCAAATCACCGCAAAATAGATTTGCGCCGATTATGGCCCACGGCCCAAACCACCTATGTGGTCGTTAGGTCGGCTCTGCAATCTTCTAGTTGTCCTATGGAAGAGTGAATAATGGCAGATGGAGTTTACTGCAAAGTGCATGATTATTTCTTTGAATCGAAATGAAATCTGCAAAATCTATGTATGATGAGTGCGTTTGTGCGTTACCCGTGAATTGTGCAGAAAATGAAAAATTAAGGGACTTGTGAATTACAAAAAGCATATCATAACACTCGATTTCGCTTGCTCAAGTACTCAAGACTGAGCTGAGCTCCGACTCTCCTTTTATAGCTTTTAGATATAGTTATTTGCTTGTCGGAAATGTGTTGCGAACATCCAAAACGTCAAACTCTTTTCTCGTATATAGTAAGATTAATCATGAGCGTTGTGTGTATCTTCAGAGAAGGTGCGCGGCAAAAACAAGATCGTCCCACGTCTGCTCGGAATCAACAAGGAATCGGTGATGCGAGTCGATGAGAAGACCAAGGACGTGTTGAAGGAATGGCCCCTGGAACAAGTGAAACGATGGGCAGCATCACCCAAGACGTTCACACTGGTAGAGGGTCTTCGAGTCTTATAACTTCCGCTTTTTGGTTTTGAAAACGTATGTTGGTCATTTGGTCAAGTGCATTCCCATGTATCGCATTCAAATTCTGAGCGATTAGTGGCTCTCAATTAGCATACAGTGCCAGGAACAATTGTCCCTTGATATGGATATGTTTCACAACACCCATAAAACGGGTGCGTCAGTGCAAGAGACCGATAGTATGTATACCCGTACATTTTTGAAAAAGAAACACTGTTCTGGATAGTGATTTAGAAATCTTCTTTGACTTCATGCTTATTGATTTAGAAAACTTCATAGTATCGTAGACTTGTTTATTCTGGTTTGATCATGGGCAGTGGAGGTCAGATAATGCTGGCCGAACATGTGTATGTGCTACTAAACATGGCACATTTCAGGACTTTGGTGACTATCAAGACGGCTACTACTCGGTGCAGACTCAAGACGGAGAGAAGATCGCCCAGCTCATCGCCGGCTACATTGACATCATTCTGAAGAAGAAGAGAACGCGCGATCATCTGGGAATTGAAGGAGACGAGGGATCGACCATGCTCGAAGATATTGTCGCGCCGGCCAAGGCTACTCTGGTGGGTGTTTGGAGTAATTAGTTAGGAGACCTGAGGCCGTATTCACCAACACGCAAGGAGCTCTCCCTGGCCTCCCCAAGGAGCTGAGGTGTGCATGGAGAGTGGGAGAGCAGAAGTGCAGGAGAGATTCAGAGCGCCCGAGAGCCTAGGGAGGGCTCCCTGTGTGTTAGTGAATACGGCCTCAGTTTGTTAGGAGATTAGTTATCAGATCAGTTTGTTGGTAGTTATTAGATGGTGCGTGTAGTTTTGATTTTTTGTGGCGTTTTGTGGTCTTACGAACCATCTAAGCGAATTCATGACGAAATTTGTCATCTGGAAGTCGACGTCTACTCTGCCGAGGACCTCTTCGGAGCAAGTCATAGGCAAATTTAGAGTGAATTTAAAAGTGTTTCAGGTCGCCCATGGACAAATCGGTGCTGGACTCCAGGGAGTCACTGGTCATGTTGCTGTTCCTGGCGTTCTCCGTTCTACTCAATCCCCAGCTGGCTACGGTATCAACGGAGCTCAGTATGGAGCTGTCAGCGGACAAATTATCTCCCAAACTGTGCCACAGGTGAGAGCGTGGGATTTAATCACTGAATTGGTCTCCTCATTTGAATAGTGAAAAACCTGGTAAGAACTAGAACAAAATGCAATATCACCAAGTAGCAGTTTATTAGGTCTTCAAATATCCTTGAGCCGTTTTTTCATGTCATTTTCCCCTGAAGACATTCCCTTTGTTATTTCGCCTTGTTCAGTTCCGCGCACCTGTCATCTTTATAATTGGCATACCTTGAAAGAAAAATAGGACTCTGGGTGGAGGGGAATGCGTTTTATATATTTATATATGTAGTGCCATTAAATATCTGCTGTTTTGGGATTATTTATGACAGTATGTTTGCGTGTGCGTGCGAACAGAATCATACCATATGTATTATTAGTGAATTCTTCACATTGCTATGTGTGCAACGCAGTGCAGTTGGTTGGCTGGCATGTAGTATAGTATTTACGTGTCTTGGAACGGATAATGGTCGAATTAGCTCCAGAAGCGTAACTGTGCTTAGTTATACTTCACCTTGTTGTTTCCCTTTCCCGGGGGCTTTCAAGGGTTTACTATTCAAAGGAAGACGGCCGCAGACGTCTGGGGTATTCTTTCACCTGGCAACGTCTTTTCATAAAAGGGACAAAGGGCTGAGCAGCCTTGTTTCGAGGCGACCAACTTCAGACAAAATGTGTATCCCTTGATGTGAAATGTGCTCTTGTAGATACAATATTGGGTTGAAGTATTGATGCCTTTAGCATTGGCGTTGGAAGTATTGGTGCCTTTAGCCGTGTTGGCTGCTAGTGCCGTTCAGACACACGTGGAGGTTCTCTCGAGAAGTGAGTCGATTTGGAGACATACTTTTAAGTCGTAATTTGTGGATTTGTAGGGACAACGCCCGCGCGTGATCGAGAGTCAGGAGCGCTCACAACGTGCTCTCATCGGAACCATTGAGGCTTCCATCCGCGCCGTTGAACAGGCAGAAGAGGAGATGGAGAAGGAGCCGGAGATTCAGATCCCCAAATTCACTGAAGATCCGAATGCGAGAAAGTGAGCAGATATCTGTTCACGTAGTACCTTGTGGATTAATAACTAATCGAGTTGATAATACTTTAGTCATAGTGAACAAATTTACATCTTATGGGGTTTCCAAGTATGGTGAAAATTTACAGTACAAAAAAATTTTTTGGAACTACACTAGAATATTTTCTTAAGTTTCGTGCAGAAATACGGTAGTATTGACAGAATCACACCGAATTTTTGGGATACTTGGAAACCCCATTAAGCATCTTAGAAATGTGTATAAACGTGTTATTCAGATGGATCGAGCGACAGACCGAGGTGGGCAAGGAGAACGTCAACGAGAGGATCGCCGCGATGGGTGCTGCCACGGCTCAGGTGAACTAGAGTCTTCCACTTTCTGATTTCACTCTACCTACCATTAGGCAAGGGACATCTACATGCTACATTTATTGAAAGTTAATAAACAAATAAACCGTATCCCCTTTTTGTAGGTTGTCCAATGGACCGCCGTCCAAGAGGAGTACGACGACCGCGTCGGCTCGGCCATCGCTACCATCGGATCCAATCTGCCCGACGTGGGCCGCGAAGTGCGCGACCTGGCCGCCCTCATGCCCGATCAGAGAAGAGGAGATCTCATTGGTAACTATATATTGATAATTATAACTTATTGATTATAAGTGAAAAGTGTAATATGCACACACAAGCAAATGAGTGGAATAGTGTCTCGTTTGCTCATACAGAGAAAAGACGGGAAAATATATGTGAATTAAGATCTTCAAAGCACAAACTGTAATTCCATATTTCAGAGGCTGCTCGTCGCCTGTGTGGATCGTTCAGCGACTTCCTCACTGCTGTCAATCCCGAACATCAGGTAAGATCTTAAGATTTTCTTTTTGAGCTGCCTTTATTTCGCGGAATTAGCTGTGAACAAAAGAAACATGTTTATTTTCTTTTATCACATCTATAGCCATGTTGCTCATTTAAATAAGTTCTTTCGTTAATTAGTAAGTAATATTAAAGGAACAACGCCAAACCGTGTTGGCGGCTGCCAGTCGTGTGGGTGAATATTCGAAGGAAGTGATCAACACTATGGATGAGCCGACTGCGGAGCAGACCATCTTCCACGATAATCTGATGACCAAGGCCAAGCATGTGGCCACCTCAACTGCCCAGCTCGTCCTCAGGTTGGTTTTGTGAGCATGTGACTATGTGATAGGCAGTATCATTGTCTTATTCTCCGGCTCGTCCTCATATCTGCAAGTTGTAGTTGCCATTTTATTTATATTCCTAGGTCTAGACTAGTGGCTACGTAATGATATGGCTATCAATATAAATATCTAATCCTTAAGTTCCTTCAATCCTTCCTCAAACTCTTGTATGTCTGTACTTCCCTTTGCAGGAGGTGTTGTATCCTTTCTGGGCCTTTGCCCTAGTCCGTTCAGGGCTCTCGTTGTAAGCCGGAAGGTCTGACAATGCAAATGTATGCAAATTATGCGCTAGTGTCAATCGGGGGCGCCCTCCTGTGGTGCTGTTCTGTTTTGGGGGGTGGCATGAGGGGTGCACGGTCGGGTGCTCCTACCCAGCACAGCTGTCCCACCATTGTTCCCATTGGTGCCGCGCGACAGATGTACACCATTTTGAGAGGTGGTGGTGAACAGTGAAAAGCCTGTACCAGCCCATAACGGCACACAATGCTTTGAAGCCCAATGTGCTTAACTAAGGAGAATTTTGAAAGGAGATGTTTCTTCCGCAGTCCTTCAGTTTGTGAATGCGACATTTTTGAGACGCAACTCGCAAGATGCCAAATGTGATCAGTTAACAAAAAACTGTAGCGGACGCCTGACTGCTGGAGCACTGTAACATCAGTTCGGCTTCGATATTGTACATTTGTTACCCGACATGTATATGCTTAATTTCCCCGATGGACGAATGGTCGTTGGCGTGAAGTTTTCCATGTTTGGTTTGGTTGGCGGCGCTCAAGTGGGATTATAAGAGATTTATGAATAAGCCCATCATTCATTTGGCCTCTTCTCGCATTGAAACAGACGGGTACCGTACAAGTGGGCAGCTGCTTTCTTTTCTTTCTTCTTATGCTCGCTATGCTAGTGTCCAAAATATATTCACTGGACATGCCTGCTTCTCTTCGTGTTCCATGTTCCTCAGTGTCCTCTCTGCATTTCTGTCTGTTTTTCTATCTCTCGGTCTCTCATCGCTAATGATGGCCCGGGGCCCGCCCGAATGTACTAGAGTATCTCTCCCAACCAGTAGCCCAGACGTAGACCTCAGACCCCCTAGTGCCGCCATCTGTCTGCGGGTTGTATAGTTGGCAAAGTCATTTATTCTCGTTTTGGTCTTTGCCGATTCAAGCAGATTTTGCCTCTTTTCTTCGTGACGATCATTTTATCGGGTTCCGTTCCATTTGATGCTCGGTGTAGTGCCATATAAATATATGGATAATCTTCTGCCAGAAAATTTGGTTTAAAGGTGTTCGTTTCTTATTATGATTATTGTTTAATTTTGTTGTCTATTCTCCTGGCAGCTTAGCCTCTAATAACCCCGTATGAGCTGTGACAACTGGTGCTCTATAGCTCGCCTAGCGCTGCCTTTTGCGGCATACCGGCGAGAGCTAAACTGGGTTCTCGTTTTGCCTTTGCTCTCCGCTACGACAGCACTCCCACCCGCTCCCAGCTTTCTGCCCTTGCTGCCATGACTTATGACGAGGGTGTATGGCTTTGGCACCCCCGCCACCCGCTCGATAACGTAATGTGGTGGTGGGTGAGAGTTGGCAGAGAGAGAGAGCCTGCGGCTAGTCTTCCTGCCATGATCTATCAGTCTATCACTAGTCATTCGTATCAGTCCTCCGCGCGGTCCTGCCCTGCCATCTCCATACCTTTCGTGTTCACAAAAAAAGTGCCATTCGAATTGGTGAACGCTTTCTCGGAAGAACTTGGAGCTCGGAACATATACCTGTCTATATCGCAAAAAAGCAGCTGGAACTTGTGGCTGGAACCACAAAACACAAGTCAAACAGACAAGCCGTTGTGTACTACAACCTACAACGTATTACACTAACTTATTATCTATGAGTATTAAGCTGACCATCTAGACTGGTTGCTTACAAATTATCGACTTTTAATCGATAATTATGACACCGCATCCACATTCATACTCTACTGGACGTGTGAGTCCCCCGGAACCAGCTGGCTACCGAGCATTTCCTCCAGAAAGTTATTACAAGAAACTATTTGAAAGCGCTCCACATGAGAGAACCAGGATTATTTTAAAGACACCGAGGTAATAAACTATGTTCGACCGTTCGACGTAAAAAGTACGTGTACCCAAGAGAAGCACAGTTATCTATGATACACTATGCAGGGGCGACATTTTTCTATTTGGGTTAATATGTTTTTCGAGGTACCATATATTTTTTCTATTACTATTTTACAATGCTTTCCATCATTCGCCATTCTTCTTGTTGTGTTTTGTAACAGTGATTGATGATGGGTGTTATTGATCGTAGCTTGCCTTCTTATATCGAGGATCTTGTTTTGTCAAACTTGTCAGTCTCCCAGTGCAATCAAATGAGTATTTCATTTTTTTTGTATGTTTCATTTCATTCCCTATTTGATATACTCATACTAATGTCTCTTATTTTCGAAGAAACTTCTCAATATAAATACTATTTTATTTATCTAATGTGCACTTGGGTAACCTACATAATTTTGAATTTCCGGAATTTCCCCATAATTTTGCTGCTTAGAAAGTTAAAGTATCAACCCATTCCTTTTAGCGAGCAACTTGCTGTCTCCGTCTCTCTTCTCTTCTCACTGGTTGATTTCAGCTCCAGATAAGGAGTGACTTTTCAAAATTTGGACATCTCTCCCACTTCAGCCCCTCATTTGAATATGCATGGTTTATGTATCTTCGCCTGGCCCCCAGAGGACCGGAATCGCCGGGAGTCTAGATCGGCACCCTAGATAGTAAGGGACCCGCGGCGCGCCCGTTAGGTGGCAATTAGTAATTGTCTTGGTACCGATTGGTACTTTAGTGCACGGCTTCCAGCCCCCGCATAAAGAATCTTCATTCGAAACCTTGCCCTAGTGGAACTGCTACGATCTGCAGTATGGACGTTTAACAATTTCTTATTTCTTGTCAATTTTGTGATATATAAGTTTATGGTTTATGCCCAACATCGTAATCCCTGCGCCATATTCCTTGCTATAGGGAGGATTTGCATTGTGACTATTCGTCGTTTATCGCCTCACAAATTCACCAGTTCGTCAAGTTGATTTGATTTTGCCGGCGGCTGCGGACAAATTTTGTTCCCAATTCCAATTCCTAACATGTTCACAATGTGTGAGCTCTCCTCCCGCCGGCGCCTAGCCACTCTCCCGTTTTGCCAATAGTTGAACTGGGCTGGGAAGACAAATCTGTTTCATTCTTCTCGGGTGCTCTTTCGTGAATCGGCCGACGGGTCGTTCAGGACGGGAAGGGGGGCCGGGTCCCCCAATAGAGGGCCTTGGGTGATTGGCCCCAGCGGTCCCTCCCTCTTCCATGTTCCCACGTCCATTGTATTCCAAGTCGGAGCTCCCAATTTGTCATGTTTCCACCACAATCCACCACGCCATCGTCCCAATGGGCCCGTTTATCATATCGGCGCGAAGTGGCCTTGGGCATTGTGGGGAACAACACCCAGTCCCTCACTGCCATCCTAGGATGTACTCTTATGGATGGGGGTACCACTTCAGTGCTTCCCCCTTCGAGTCTCTTGCTTAGTTCCTTATGATGTGGTGCCCTATTTGTGCAGGTTATTGGGAGTTTACATTCCAAGGTTTGGTTGAGCGTGATCGAAAAAAAAAAATGGATTTTGAACCTTTGTTACTTGGTTATGTCATTTTGTCGAAATGAATCGACTTTCCAGTCTTTGTCCCTCTGGGCCTCGCTTACTTTTCTCTCTATACATTGTTTCGGTTTCGGAGCTATGACTCTGTCGTAGCTTTTGTGTTTTAATGCGTTTGCCAGATTTGGAACATGTCTTTTCGTCTCTGAGTATTCATGAATTTTTTTATTTTCCCCCTTTTTAGAGCGAAGACCGTATCCGCAGAATGTCAAGAACCGGCCCTTCAAGAACGGGTCATTCAGTCGGCCACCCAGACGGCATTTGCTACAAGTCAGCTGGTGGGTGTTTGTCTATTTAATATAAAGCGCAACATGTATAACAATGCTATTGTCCTGTTTGATTAGAATTTCCCCTTTGAGTATTGTGCATTTAGAAACAAATTAGGTTTTTATTACCCTGTGATCCTTGTGTTGTTGTATGTTGACACGCAATTATTGTTTAGGTAGCATGTGCCCGCGTCGTAGCGCCAACAATCGAGAGCCGCGCCTGTCGGGAGCAGCTCACTTCCGCCGCGCAGCAGGTGTCCACCGCTGTGAGCGGACTGCTCAGCGACGCCGAGCATGCCGTCGAACGAAGCCATATGGACTCAAGACAGGTATTAGGGTCTTTATATTGCTCAATACGAGCTTAGGTGTTGAGGCTTTTGTTATTTCTCAGCAATTTTGCTAACTGACAGTGAGAGGGGTTTTAGTGTGAGTTAGTAGTTACTGATCGCTCAGTATGGGGTTTGAGGCTTTCATTGGTCTACTTCAAGATTATCAATTATTGATTGATTTTACTGGGAGTGTGGGAGTTAAGAGATCCCTATCACTTTATTTTGTTTGTAATTTTGATAATGGAGATGTTGTGTTCACAAGAGTTAAGAAATGCCTTTCTTTTCAGTCGCTGGGTGACATTCATGAGGCAGCCCGTCAAGTGACCACCGCCCTCGACGACTTGCTTGACTACGCGAACACAAGTCCGAAATCACTGAAGCACGAAGAGCAGGAGTACGAGAAGCTGCTGAGACAGAGCAGAAGGGTGATCACACATCAGGGACCTTCCGAGGTGAGAGTTCGGTGTGAGGCCGAGCCTGTGAAGGATTTGTGCTTTTTGTAGGTTTTGGAATCAGAAAATCAGAATTCACATAAATGAGGATTAATGATTTCCGAATAATACGTATAAATATAGTGTAGATCAGTAAGTGTACTAGATGTCTCCTACAAGAGGGATAGCTACTTACGTGGTGTAACAGTCAATGTTTGCATTGTCTTGTAGGATCTGGTGCGTCAGAGTGAGCGTGTCATCCGCCACAGCCAGATGCTCGTCGAGGAGTTCGAGAGAGAAGCGGAAGTGCACCCCGATCAGAAGGACAAGCTGCTTGACGCTGCTCGCCGTGTCGCCTCCGCCACTTCGGACATGATTGATGCCACCAAGGTATGGAGACAAACTACCTTACCTATATAACTCAGAGATCCATCTTCTGCTCAAGCTGCTGAAGCAGGATCTGAGAGATGTCTTATGAAAGGTCTGCGCTGGCCGAAGTCGACTTTGTTTAGCATTACCTGTCAAGAATCGAACTGTTATACCTTTGCATTAATTGTAAGTACTCCAAGTTTTATAGAACAATTGTTCTTTTTTTTTTAGGAATGCGAGTCTCGTCCACAAGCCGTGGAATCTCAGATGGCCGTGCGCACAGCCGCCGAGCATTTGGTGTCCGCCACGAACGAATCGACCGCCGAACATCAGTCACAGAGAACCATGGAGAGATTGGAACAGGCAGCCAAGCAGACCGCCTACGAGGCCACCCAGACCATCGCTGCGGCCAACCAGAGCAAGGTGAGTGAGTGATGCATGCGGATGCTCGATGTGTCAAAGGGATATGTGTGCGCTGTCCATCCCCATGGTGGTAGTTTTGAGGTAGCAAGCAGCCCCTTCTGTAACCTTTGATGGTGTTAGTTGTGCCAGTATGATGGCATTGACCATGTAAATAAGCACTTGCACCTGCGTTAAAAAAAGAAGAATGTTACCCTGGCAAACTGTACACTCTTTTGGTATGGAACTGTACCGGTTCCCCCGTTCAGGTTCAGGAACCGGCACGTCAGCTCCGACGTCGTCAAGTTGTCACAGAGGAACTGTTGATAGACGACGACCATCAAGTGGTCGTTGTGCCGATTAAGCGTGCCAACACGGCCTACTATAAATATTGAGAATTTTTGGTTAAGTGCACATAACTCCCACGAATAATAAACATACGTAACTCCTCGCGATTGCACACAAAAATTAGCGACATTATCGAAATTAGCGAAATCAAACGAACCTTACTATCCTTACCATTTCCGCACTCTTTTACATTTGACGCTCAATATACTCTCTTCTCAGCCTGAATTTCATATCTAGAAATAGTTTGTATGGCTCTTCTCTTCAGTTATTTAGTAAGCGATCAATCATTGAAACTCATCCGCAGGTGTACATATCACAGCCTCAGCCTAAGCCTTATGCCCCATATTTGAGAGCATATATAGCAAGCATTTAACCCCCACTGCCGACTTAAGTAAGCTTTAAACTAGTTTTCTTGTTACACAGTTTATGAGCATTCTGAAGTAGTGCATTTGTCTATCTAAAAGCATCGATTTGTCTATTTCGTAAGAAAATAAAGGCTTGTCCATACATTAGTTTATGCCACATGGCCACAGATCCATTAGAGCCAACATAGTTACATATGAGTAGTCGGGCCAGCCAACGACCATAATCAGCAATCGCGTAAGTGATGAGTTTGCGTTAGTTAATGTGCTGCTATCAGTTCTGTCTTTTCCCTAAGTTTCTCCTCAGTTTCTCTAATAACAGTGGCTGTCCCTTTCAGTTTCTAGACTACTTGGGAGTGTTATTTTTCTTAGTTATTGTTATAAAAGTGGACGAATATATTCATCATATGGGCACTAACAGGACATGCTTGCTACCTCAAAATGGGCGTTGGGATAACTTGGGTTTCAGTGAATTTCCACATTTAACGAGTTTTTGGCAAACTCCAAAGGAACTACACTAACATGGCATGATTTCAGTTTTAAGTTGTTCTCTGAGCAATGCATGATTCTCTATTTGAGGTCTTGGAACATAAGTTTCGGTATCTCTGAGAATGTGTGGATTGGTATATGTGGTTGAATTGTTAAATAAGTCAATTTGTAAAGATTTTGTGTTTCAGGAGCTGATCCGTACGAAGACCGTCACAGAGTCGCTGGTGATTGAGTGCTCGGAGACTGCTGAACATGTGCCTAGGTACGGGAATTTTAGAAATCACATGGAATGTTTTCATTTTCAGTGTATAATAGCCTCAAAAGCCATCTCACAAAAAACATACATTCGTCCACAAAGCAGTGAAGACTCCATCAGCATAAATTACTACACATCCATGACTGAGCAGCTAGCGTGTGTAAGGGAATAGGCAACATATGATAGTGTCTAACAATAAGAGAGGTCTGAGTCCTGATGAAGAGAATGCTTTTTTGTTTTAACCTTATCGCTTTCAGACTGATCTCGTCCATTCGCGAGAGTCAAGGAGCGAGAACTCCGAGCGAGAAGTTCCGCGCGCAGTCCAGACTCATCAGAGACGCGCACTACATGCTTGAGGTAAACGATACGACTGAATGATTTGCATAGGGACGAGTTGTTTGTTAACTTTACCGGGTATTGGACGAGCTGGAATCGAACGTCATGTATGATCGTTCTCTGTTCAGCCCGCCACCCGCCTCGTGGAGGTTGTGCGCCAGGCCGTCATCCATGTGCCCGAACATCATGTGGCTTCGAACCTGCAGACCACCTCAACCAATCTGCAGACCAACCTGGCTGAGCTGCGCACCGCTCTCAACAACGCCCAACAACTCAACTTCAGCCAACAGTTGATGTATTCGGAGGAGCTGATCAAGGTGAGATACATACTAATGAAACAAAAAGGTGTTAGCAAAATGTATGAGAAAAGGAGATTACAAATTTTAGAAGAGTAAACAAAAAGGGAAAATTGCTGTTATAATAAACCAAAAGTATAACTGGTAAAGAATTAAAATTAAACTATGAGAAACAACTAAAAGAAAGTGTGAAAAAAGAAAATTAAACGAAAGTACCCGGTAATACCCAGGTAACCCGTTTCGACCCCAAAGTCACAGACGGGATTTTATGGCAAGCTGTGGAGGGGTCATCATCAGTGTGATGCCACAGCTTACCAAGTATAAAATGACTGTTAATTAAATAATAAATTAAACAAAATAAATATAAAATAATAGTGAAATTTTGAGGGGATTAAAGAAAAAAGAACCAGGTGTGTGTGTTACTGGGCTAGTAATAAAAAAAAAACCCGTGGCTATATTATCAATGAAGGCAATTAGACGCGTAGTTTATATTTCAATTTTATTTGACCAAACTTTATGGTATAAGGAAGAAAGGAAAAGGGAGAAGAAATCAGAAAGAAGATATTAGAAAAATTTGTCTACCCACTCAATTAGATGGTTTACGGAAATTAAGTATTTTTGTGATAATACTGGATATTTTCTGAAGCATTTGATGGTATTATCCTTGATGGCTTTATCGGGGTATTTATTATTTGCTAACCTATTAAGGAGTTGCTCTATCTTATCTTTAAAAAAGGATAGTGATGATGTGCATCTTCCAATTCTAATAATTTCTCCATATATACAGCTAATTTTGATATTAGTACTAATAGAACTGTCATACATAGGAAAACGAATTACTTCAAAACAGTAATCATCAGTTTTATTATATAAGTTAATGCTCCACATAGAATCTTGTCGTTTTAGGTACAAATCTAGAAAAGCAGCTTCATTATCTCTATCATTAGCCTCTTCCAGTGTAAGAGTGGCTGGATACATTTGAATTATATTAGTTATAACATTTGGATCATTATAAAAAATGGCTATATCATCCATATATCTTTTTATACAAGTTTTTATACTTATATGGTGGTTTGCGGGATTTTTGAGGTATCTGAATTCGATCATAGATAGTGTGAGGTCTGCTAAGAGCGGTGATGCATTACCTCCCTGTGGGACTCCTTTTATTTGTTTGAAAATACTGTTACGGAAGACAAGGAAACTATTTTCAATTATATACTTAGTGAGGTGTTTTATTTCGTGAGCTCCGAAGCAATTCTTACTCGGGGAATCAGTGTAGAAACATTTCTTGTTATTGACATTAATTAAGAGTTTTCCTGAATTTTTGAAACATATGTCTATAAGCTCAAAAATGTTATTTAATATGCAATCATGAGGTAAATTAGTGAAAAGACTACTGAAGTCCATAACTTTAAGCTTACTGAATTTATTAATATTCGAATTATTAGTAACAGACATAGAGTTATCTATTGATAGGTATCTGTTTTTCTTAGTACTCCAGTTGCCGGCTGCGTTACAGTAGTTACGGAAATGAGTTTTGAAGTGTTTTAGGACTTTTTGAAGTGTAACAGAGGCGGTTTTTAACGAACTAGTCTTAGCTGCTGTTATGAAACGCATTTTGACCACTTCTTTGTGTAACTTTGGAATTGCATAAATTATTGGTAAGTTAGTATCGCCAAAAGACTCACTGATGCCTAGAACACTACTATAGTTTTTATGTCTTTTAATGATGGAGTCTTTACTTTCGATCTCGTAAGGTACATAGGTGTCATTGCCTTGAATAATCGGCGGAACCGAACCACTAGTAATATTTACACCTAATTCTTTATATAAATGTGCATTATACAATAAGGGACACGAAAAACAGAAATTTGTTGAGGCCTTATCAACGCAAGTGATAATGAATTGTCTCCTTATGTCCTGAAGTTCGTTTATGTAGATATTTCTGCTATCATGTATATCAGGAATATTTATCGTATCCATAAAATTTTCCATGTGTTGTAAATTTATACCATTTTTGGCTAGGAATTTAATTAGTTTATCATAAAGATCAGCTAGAGATTCTCTTAGCAATAAATGAGCGACTTCTCTTCTATAAGGCTCTCTGAACTTAGTACCTTTAGCTAGGATACGAGTCGCAATAGGAAAATGATGCTTAAATATTTGACAATTTCCGGTAATAATGTGTCTAGAGCCGTTGTACTCGATAATTTCTTTATTTTTACAGTATTGTAAGTAATTTATGCAATGGCATTTAAGACTTGCATTAATATCATTATTGACAAATTGCTTATAATTAAACAACAAAGGACCTAATGGAACATTGTACTTATAACGGAACATTATAGAAGGTACGTAACTAAGTGGTATTTGGTTATTCAAAAATAAAGACCTGATCGCTTTTTTGAATTGGTATTGTAGGTTGTCAGTGGGATCACTATTGATGTAGGGGATAACAATACAAAAGTCTGGTTTCTTCTTATTTGTAGATTTACCAAAATTGGCTGGAATTGTCATCCTACCACACAAAGCTTCAACGTTAACTTTAAACTCATGTGAAGAATCACTTGAAAAATAAGTACCAAGAAAAAGTCTTTTATGTTGTTTGGAAAGTGAGAAATTTAGCCGACTTAGTTCGTGATAGTGTACGTTTCTATTAAGATCCGGTAAATTAACGACTGGACCATTGCGTACCCTATTATTACGTCTGGTACCTCTATTTTTGAAAGGTCTTTTAATTTTAAGTGAATAGTAAGGGATATGTGAGTTACCTAGACCTTTATGGTTTATATCGCTTATGATTCCATATCCTTTTATATTATCATTCAAACCAAACGGATAAGCTGTATTTAATAATTTAATCCAAAATAATTCTTTTTCTTTCCTTATGTTATTATTTAGCGAATCGCTCAGATTGTCAAGTATATGAATGGTAAAAAGTTTCGTAGACGACCCAGGTTGGCACTCTGCAAAATGTTTGTAAAGTAATGTATCGTTGGATTCTTTTTTGATATGATAGCGGTGCTGACTGAAACGAGCCTTAAGGGTTCTTTTAGTTTCGCCTACATATTGTATACCACATTTAGAACAAGTAATACAATACACCAATCCACAACTGTTACAATTTGTATTACTTGTAGAATAAGTATTACTAAAATAGCTGGTGGAATTGCTTCTTACTATTCTTTCAAATGATATTAAAGGACATATCTTACAAGCTTTGTATGTGCATTTATTACCAAATTGATGAGTTCCTTCAAGGGAAGTAATTATAAGTTTAGGGCCAAGTTTACGAGAGGTAAGAGTAAGACGATGATGGTATTCTGTGTTTGTAGCAGGGCATAAATTCTCCCCAGGTCAGCCGCCCTTGGCCTTATGGGAAATCTAGAGTGGGTTGGACACTTCGGATATACCTGACATGGCGGGATCGAGGTAAAAACCTCTGCCACGGTGGTACGAGGGTCCCAGGGTCACCAAGCCTGTCACCCTTGCTAGCGCCAATCCCGCCGGGTGACCCTGTAGGACGGCCAGTATTGAATACGAAAGGTGTGAAGAAGAAGTGCAAATTAATAAATTTACAAGGAATACGAGTAAGTAAAAGGAGCACATGATTCTCCAAACCAACCCTCATTGTACCTGAAGCTTAGAAAATAATAATGTAAGAAAGTATATAATATAATTTGTGGGAATAGGCTTCTGGTAAATGTTAGTATCCACATTTAAGATAGGTAATTGGGGACCAGAATCTGGTACGGAATGGCAATTTTGTGAGAATCATATGTAGAGAATAAGTAAGGCTATTAAGTGAGAAAACACTTACTAGTAGTTTTGAATGAGAAGTAAATAAAGTGGAAGAGAATAACTCTTGATATGTTCAAGAGAAATTAATGAGGGCCCAAAAGTACGAGCGTATAGAAGAAATCAGGAAACTAATAGTATAGAAATAATAAATGGTTGAAGACGTGTATAGCTAGAAAGCGCATATTGTAAATAAAATACAATATTCTGTAGTAACAGGAAAGAGAAGTCATGATATAGAGCTGCCGAGAAGGCAGGATATTGAACTGCCGCGAGGGCAGGGTAGTGAACTGCCGCGAGGGCAGGATAGGGAGCTGCCGCGAGGGCAGGGTAGGGAGCTGCCACGAGGGCAGGGTAGGGAGCTGCCACGAGGGCAGGGTAGGGAGCTGCCACGAGGGCAGGGTAGGGAGCTGCCACGAGGGCAGGGTAGGGAGCTGCCACGAGGGCAGGGTAGGGAGCTGCCGCGAGGGCAGGGTAGGGAGGTGCCGCGAGGGCAGGGAAGGGAGGTGCCGCGAGGGCAGGGAGCTGCCGCGAGGGCAGGGTAGGGAGCTGCCACGAGGGCAGGGTAGGGAGCTGCCACGAGGGCAGGGTAGGGAGCTGCCACGAGGGCAGGGTAGGGAGCTGCCACGAGGGCAGGGTAGGGAGCTGCCGCGAGGGCAGGGTAGGGAGCTGCCGCGAGGGCAGGGTAGGGAGCTGCCACGAGGGCAGAGAAAAAAACTATTCGAAGGTACGAAAGTGTGAAAAAATGTATAAAAAAGAAGTATATAAATGAACAAGATAAAACAAAAGAATAGAACCATTTGCTGATGACGGGGAAATTAATCCTCCAGTGCACTCAGACAACATGATTCCAAGTATAATAAACCAAAAGTATAACTGGTAAAGAATTAAAATTAAACTATGAGAAACAACTAAAAGAAAGTGTGAAAAAAGAAAATTAAACGAAAGTACCCGGTAATACCCAGGTAACCCGTTTCGACCCCAAAGTCACAGACGGGATTTTATGGCAAGCTGTGGAGGGGTCATCATCAGTGTGATGCCACAGCTTACCAAGTATAAAATGACTGTTAATTAAATAATAAATTAAACAAAATAAATATAAAATAATAGTGAAATTTTGAGGGGATTAAAGAAAAAAGAACCAGGTGTGTGTGTTACTGGGCTAGTAATAAAAAAAAAAACCCGTGGCTATATTATCAATGAAGGCAATTAGACGCGTAGTTTATATTTCAATTTTATTTGACCAAACTTTATGGTATAAGGAAGAAAGAAGGGAGAAGAAATCAGAAAGAAGATATTAGAAAATTTGTCTACCCACTCAATTAGATGGTTTACGGAAATTAAGTATTTTTGTGATAATACTGGATATTTTCTGAAGCATTTGATGGTATTATCCTTGATGGCTTTATCGGGGTATTTATTATTTGCTAACCTATTAAGGAGTTGCTCTATCTTATCTTTAAAAAAGGATAGTGATGATGTGCATCTCCCAATTCTAATAATTTCTCCATATATACAGCTAATTTTGATATTAGTACTAATAGAACTGTCATACATAGGAAAACGAATTACTTCAAAACAGTAATCATCAGTTTTATTATATAAGTTAATGCTCCACATAGAATCTTGTCGTTTTAGGTACAAATCTAGAAAAGCAGCTTCATTATCTCTATCATTAGCCTCTTCCAGTGTAAGAGTGGCTGGATACATTAAAGTGAAAACACTTGCAATCAGTTGAAGTAGATGGCAGGAGCGTGAATACGTTACGTACGTCACGTTAAAACGTTAAACGTGAAAACATACGTTAAAGATTTCCGATATAAAAAAGGATTTCCTTTAGGAGCTCGACGAAGAGTTGCTGAACACGCAACGCCTGGCACAACAAGGACGCCTGGAGCCAATCCGCGGCCAGACCGCTCAATCGGTGACAACTGGCTTGATGAATGCCGCCAGGCAAGTGGGCAGCAACCTCGCCCAGCTTGTATCGGCCGCCACCAGCCAGGATAGGTGGGTGATTTTGACGTTTGCTCGACTACATGGGAAATAAAAAACCTACTTGGGAAACAAATTTCTCGCCCCGAGCAATTCGGGCCGAAATCGGGGTTTTTCCCTTTCCTGTGTATGTGATTCTTTGCTATTATGAAATGCATCGTATCTTACACTTTGCTACTTTGCTGTTCCCTAGAAGTGAAGTGAGATAATGTATGTATTATGTATGATGCGGATGCGGGGAAATATAAGAACATCATAGTAGCACGGATCTTATATATAAAGGTTTAGTGAAACATAATAACGGTGTGAAAGAACAAAAGAAAGATAGTAAGGAAGCTAGGAAAATCAGGTGTCATAGAATAAAGGGATCAAGTCCTTTACTACTTACGAGGCGAATAAACTAGCGGGTAACATTAGTACATCTCATGAATTTATGAATTCATTTGCTTAGGCAACACATTGGTGCGTCCGCAGTGGAAGCAGCTCAGGCTCTTCGCACCTTCACGGATAGTGCCCGTACCGCGGTGGTAGTACGCCAAGACATCCCTCTCGACCAGTTCATCGTGTCCGCGCGTTCCGTTGTCCACGACTCTGGAAGAGTGTTCGACCGCGTCCGCGAGGATGCCAAGGCCGATGTCTTGGCTGATGCCACCAAGCAGGTACTGCACATACGATATGTAAATTCCTGGGAATATTGAACGATGTACTACCTACATGCAAAGAAACGATTAGTGAGAGATAACACAATGTTGTTTATGAAACCAAGTTTAGTCTTTATCCCTTGCAGGTTTCCACCTCATTGCGCCAGTGCATCGCTTGTCTGCCCGACAACCAACACATCGAGAGGGCTATTCAGGTAAATATTCTGCCGCTTGTTTGTGCATCTCTACTTGTCTACGTTGGGTCCAAGTGTTGTGTGATAAGTACCGTAACTTACCATTGACTCTCTGCAGACCGTCCGCTCAATCGGTGCTTCCGCCACTGTCCGGGAGCCAGACGTTCGCGTCGCCGCATCGCGCCTGGTTGAGGCAACGTCGAACCTTCTGGTTGCTGTCCGTCAGTCGTCGCAGCACGAGAGCGTCAACGTTTTTGTGAAGGGATACACCGATTTCCACACCGCTGTGATCGCTGCGATCAAGGTGGGTGAACTTACCTTAGAGAAGAGAGAGAGAGAGACCTTATATTAGAGGAGAGGCCTTATATTAGAGGAGAGAGACCTTATATTAGAGTAGGTGATCTTATATTAGAGAGATATGCCTTAGCGATCCATCTTTAGCAGCTGGAGCGAGTTGCGTGGAAGTGTCCCATTTTCGGTGAATATCGAATCCGGCAACAATATTTCGCGCAGTCTTTCTTAATTTACCGTGGATGTTTTAGGACCAGCCTGAGATGCAACAACGTGCGGAGACAGTCGACCAGCTGGAGACTGCCCGCGAGGATGCGGTCAAGGTGCTGACCAGTGTCAGTGGAGCTGCCGCTTCCGCCGACGCGTCCCAGACCCAACAACTGCATCATGCCACCAGGACCCTGACTGAGACGGTCACCACCATTGTGGAGTCTGTGAGCAGGGAGCAGCCATGGCAGAGGTTCGATATCGATTATTTTGTTGTATTCCTACGTAAATATGTGAATCTTTATTGTATTAAACTACATGTATAAGTACAAATATGAGTAAAAAATAAGTGAAGTAAAGAGAAATGGTAAGACACTGAAACATATGAAAGAAAGTGAGAAATGACACATAAATATAAGTGAGTTTATTTTCAGAGAGTGCGACAGTGCCCTTCGTGAGATCCAGTCGGTGCGTCATCTCACCGAGATGGCCACCCTGCCAGTCAACGAAGACTCGTACTTTGGCAGTCTGGAGAAGGTGAGCATGCTTACAGTAATAACAGAACAGTTTGTCCCAAATGTGTACTCGAAAGTCCCACGCTGTACCACTGGATTGTTTTTTTTGCGCCACTGGATTTTTGCACTAGCCTTGCTTTCCTTTCAGGTTACCGAACAAGCCCGTCGTTTGGGCGAGGCAATGACCGGCATTGCGCGACATGCCAAGGCGGTTGACACCCGCAGTCTGTGCGAGTCGGTCCGTCACTCGGCCACTGCTGTGTGCAGTCTTGCGGAGAGTGCGGCCCAGAGTGCCTACTTGGTCGGTGTCGCACACCCGAAGAGTGTCAGAGGCAAGACCGCTGTCATCGATGCGTCCCGTGTTGTCAGAAGCGCAGTGATTGTCAAGGAGGCGTGCGACAGAATCGAGTACCAGGAGTACTCGGAGCCAGAGCTTCTGGATGACGCCTCCATGGTGGCCAAGCACACATCGGCAATGGTGAACATGTGCCGCGAGGCATCGGAGAAGACGTCGAGCGTGGTGGTCAGGAAGCAGCTGGGCAACTATGCCAAGGATGTGGCGTCGTACACGTCGAATCTGATCAACAGTGTCAAGTCACTAACCAGGTGGGAGATTTTAATGATTCTTCTCGGTTTACTAGATTCCTTTGTTTTTGCTATTACTGTAATGCAACCACTTATTGATTACGAGTTATTTACAGAGGCTGCAATGACAGAATTAGTACTGTTATTTCGGCAACTTTGAAAGGAGGGGTAGATGATTATTGATTATTTTTCCTTTAAGGCAACCTGTCCGTGAAAACCAGCTCGCGTGCAGCACTGCTGCATCTGCCTTGCGATCAGCAACCGAACAACTGGAGACCTATGTACAGAATCCGGACTTTAGCGCGGTGCCGGCGAAGATTAGCCCGGCTGGCAGAGACGCCCAGATCCCGGTGTTGGGATCCACCAGGTCCATGCTGGAGAGCTCGTGCGAGATGATCAGGTACGGGGAATATTATGGAGATCTGAGCATTCGTCTTTTGTTGAGTTTATTTAGACTACTGTAGGTTTCGTGTTAGAGGGCCAGATTTGCATATTACATGAATTTCAGCACTGCCAAACAACTGGCTGTCGCCCCGAAGGACGCGCACACCTGGCAGAGACTGGCTGACAACTCGAAGGGAGTCAGTGAGTCGATCAAACGGCTGGTTGCTGCGATTCGCGACGCCGCACCCGGACAGACCGAACTGGACAGGACCATCAGACAGCTGGAGCATGTGAGTGCATACTGTGATAACCAGGGCATCAGTCCCTTAGCATTGTGGCCCAAAATAGTGTTCCAGGTTCCAGCTGTGTGTTTCACTGAAACTTGGATTTGTTAGGTCACTCCACGATAGTCTGAGCTTGAGCCAATCCAAAGGCATGCGTAGAGTATGTATGCATATTTGTACAGTACATTTTGGGATCATTCGTTTATGTTCTGTTGCGTTTCTAGTGAGTCCTTTGTTGAGGCTACTACGGTGAGTTGTTGCTGTCCGATGTTTTGTCTTTGTTTATGTCCATTGTGACTAGACCAGTGTTAATGTGGACCAACTTGTAAAATAGAATAGGGACTACTTCAACCTTTGGTCGGTTTAAGTCTAACATGAAAGCACTTAGGTGCGCAAAAGTTGCGCTAAATTGAGCAGTTGTATAGAAAAGTGCGCAACATGTCTCTAACTCTCCCAATACTTACTCCCATGTGTTTGCAGTTGATCACCGATGTGGAGCGCAGTATGCTGGAGAACTGTGGCCAGACGAATCAGAGGACACAATCGACGACGACCGAGAAGAGAGTCCTGCAGCAGATCCTGCACTGCACCCAGAGCCTGCACGAGAAGGTTGACCAGCTCAGATCGGCAGCCATCAACAAGGTGGGTGGGGGAGTCTGAATTGCCCATGATTGTAGCTTGTAGTTCAGGTTCAGGCGAAGGGAGAGTTTGCGCCAACCAACTCCGAGATTTGCATACTAAGTGCACTTGCTGCTCTCACCTAATTGGGTTCGAAGAACAAATATTGATCATATTGACAGGCAAATAAATACGCGTTTCCGGAGTTCTATGCCCTGACGAGTCATGACAGGTTTTTCGAATGAAGGTGTGTGCTGCAATTTTGATGTGCTGATTTACTGTGTATCTTTTCAGAGCGAAGAGCTCGCTCACCATGTCGATGAGCACTGGTCGCTCACTCAGCCACTTGTGCAATCTGCATGCGAAGCAGCGGCGACTTCGGTGGACAGCAGAAACCAGGTGAGAACTGATATCCTTATTTCATTTCCCTACTACGTTCTCAGGCGCGCAGCGGAAAGAGATGGCTTTTTGACATGGGAAAGGCGGAGACGCAGAAAAGAGGGTGGGCTTGTTTCTCTCTGTCTCGAGTTTTTCAATGCAAAATTGCAATCTTTTCCCGCGTACGCGGATTCGCATATCCGCGCTGTGTGCCTGCCTGCGGGCCAGAGTATAAATGAAACATTGGTGTATTAAACATCGTTTATAGTGTAGTGTACAGTACCCTATTTTATTCCGTGCAAATGGTACTGCTTTATAGTGTAGTATTTGTGCCTTCTTTCCAGGTCCAACTCTACGAGCAGTGCCGCACTGTGGTTGAAGCTGAACTGCAGATGATGTACGCCTGCAGAGACAGTGGAGGCAACCCGAAGGTTTGTTTTTGATTTGAACATAGATATTTATGACAAGTAACACTTTCACAGCGATATTATGTGACTGAAACATTTGTTATTGGCGGCCGTGGGAATGTTGTTCAAACAACTTTTTGACGACGATATTTGGTAAGTGAAACACAGGGTATTGGAGGAGTGGCAGTCTGGGAATCGAACCCACGTCTGACTTACTGGCCCATGCGTTACCGACTATTAGACTAATACACAGTTTTTATCTACTAACTTTAGGCAACCGAAGCGCATTCCCGCGTGGACGAAGCTTCGGCTCAGCTGAAGGATGCACTCACGGACATGAGAAACACTGTGGGCACGATCAGCAGTGATCAGGGTGAGTTACAGTTGTTGTTTTGATTTTCCAACGATTTTCTGCTCTGGTAGTTTGTGTAGACCGGATGCAAAACATATATGAAGTGAGGTGCACCGGTGCACGCGTCAGCGCAATTAACGGTAACGTCATGAAAGTGTAACGAAAGAGTGTTCAGTTTGAGCAGCTACTTGTGAGCATGTTGGTTCAATTTTAAAAATATTTTTTTTTCCTTTGCAGGCGTGATGCAGGGAATGGTGGAGACGATCTCGCGATCGATAGCCATCACCGATGACACGACCACGACGACCGCCGGCGGATCGTTTGCCGAGTCGCAGACCCGCATGACCCAGTTGTTGGAGGAGATCAGGAAGACCGCCCAGGACATCCCATTCACGGAGCCCCAGCATCTGGGACACAAGTCGCTGACCCTGTCGGAGAAGTACAGGTGAGGGAGTCGTACTGATAGTTTTAGAGGTTAGGTTGTAAAGTATTACTGACTTGTAGGGTGACGTATAGTTCCTTGTTAGTAAAAAAACGATAATTTTGTTGATCATTTTAATCCTAGCGTAGTGATTTCTAGCTAGGGACTTCATTGAACAATTGGGTATTTAAGGATGACGGCATGCATTGCTGTGCGAGGCTGCATTCGTCACTGTATATGTGTTTATTTTTATTAAGCGAATAAAGAGTTATATATGCAGTGTATTGCAATGTTTGCAGATCGCTGGCCCAAGACAGCCGCGTCGCCGTCTCAATGCTGTCTTCGCCCAACCTCGCCCAACAACTGAAGGTGGCCGTGCAGAAGTTGGGCACTGCCTGCATCGAACTGGTCAAGGTGGCCGGACATAGGAGGGCCCACCCAGGAGATGAGAGGATCAAGAGGGAGATCACCCAGCAGAGCAATGTGAGTGGAACAGTCGTACCTGTGTTTATATGTAGTGATGGTTAAAAATGTCGACGTGTTTTTGGGGATTGTATGCTAATTAGATGCCATTCCGTGCCGGGGTAATACAATGGCACAAGAAGGAATGTCCAGCATAGTTTCGCACCCTACGTTTCATATCGCTTTAATAGTGTTTTTGTGCCGTTTCCACTTTAATCCCTTGTATTTTACTCACTGACAGTAACCATTTTTAAACCTGTTCGATTCCAGACCGTCATCAATCGTGTTGCCGAGGTTCTCGCAGCTCTGCACGAGGGCAGCCGTGGAACCCAGGCCTGCATCATGGCAGCCAACACTGTCTCGGGCATCATTGGAGACCTGGACACCACGATCCTGTTCGCCACATCGGGAACCCTGAACCCGGCCGGAGAACCGAGAGAGTTCAACCAACATCGGGATGCCATCCTCAAGACTGCCAAGGTTGGTTTATCTCCTCGTTGTTATCTATGAGTTTACTTACGCGTTAGACGTTAGATGCGATGACGTTTTGTTTGGTCATTGGTCAGTTTCTAGTTGTTTAAATCGTGAATTGAAATGAATTTATGTATATTCCCTTCAGGCTCTAGTCGAGGATACCAAGGCTCTGGTCGCGGGAGCTGCCTCCAATCAGGAGCAGCTGGCCGTTGCCGCCCAGAACGCTGTCCGCACCATTGTCAACCTTTCGGATGCGGTGAAGAATGGAGCTGTTTCTCTCAGCGCTGACAACTCGGAAGCGCAGGTAATTGCGTCCAAATACCCTAATTACTTTGATGCATTATTGCGGAGGAATATTTGTACTAACCACAAATTGATTGCTCAGAAGTTGATTCCAAGTTTTTTTCGAGTGAATTAAATTGATTGTACTGAGCATGGGTTTGTGACATGATAATGATTTTATATCAATTTCTTTGAAAAGAACTCAAAGTTCTGTTTTCAGGTCCTTGTCATCCATGCCGTTCGCGACGTCGCTGCCGCGCTCTCCGAGCTGATCCAGGCGACCAAGAATGCCTCCGGACACAACCTGCAAGATCCGGCCATGGGCAAGCTGAAGGACGCCGCCAAGAAGATGGTCTTCAACGTCACCTCACTACTCAAGACTGTCAAGAGCGTGGAGAACGAGCAGCAAAGGGGAACTCGGGCACTCGAAGCGGCCATCGAAGCCATCGCTAGCGAACTCAAGGTACGGTAGTGTTTAAAGGGGTCTGGTGCGTGGTTTTGGAACCTGTGATGTTTTGTGTACATTGTGTGCCAGGCTGTGCCTATATTGCTGAGTAGAGTCAAGGCGAGAATATTGTTCTGATACAACTTTCTCTTATTCATCCATTGCAGACGACCACTGTTTACTGGGATGCTACGGTGATTAAATATTTTCAACTTTTCTACTTTTATCTGTTTTCTCTTCTTTTTTTGCCCTTTTTTATGGGAACTTGCTTGAAAAATACCTTCAAAATGACTCGAGTTGATGTGACATTAGAAAATAAAAGTTTGCATTCAGGGCATATCATTTAACAGACACATGATGGAGGTTGTAATTGAGGTACAAGGGACCAGTTGTTTTTGTCTAAACATTTCCTTTTAATTTTCGACTTTTTTTCATTCCTTTTCTGGGACTATCTTTCTATTTTTTAATGCTGCCTTTTTGCTTCTAAGTTACATACTTTCAACTTTGGGGATTTTTCGATCTGCTTTGAGCGCCTTTTCCCTGATTTTTCCGGTCTACTTTCAAAATGTGGGTCTTTTCATAATTACCCAGAGATGTTCAAAAGTTACCCCTTTTTTTTGCAGTCCTTCGACTCCGAGACTGGCGAAGGACCATCTGGGGGAGCAACTCCCGAACACCTGGCACGGGCCACAAGGAGAGTCACTGATGCCACTGCCAAGGTGGCAGGTGCTGCCAGCTCACTCAACCAGACCGATGTGATTGCGGCGGCCAACCTGGCTAGGTTGGTTGGCTAATTGGTTTTGATAGTTTGGTTTGCAGTTAGCTCGTTAGATGATTTTAGATGGAGAAAATTAAGTTTTGTGGAGTTTAAAGCGAAATACCGGCCAGTTTTTGAAACGCATCGTGGACAACTGAATTCTTACATATTTATGCTAATTTCAAAAACCGGCCAGTATTTCGCTTTAAAGCTTTTATTAAACGTGAAGCCTGAACTTTGGATAAAGTCCTCTTATCTTACTTATCATCGACTTTCAGGGCTGCAATCACCGACCTGCTGCAGACTGCTCGCAGTGCTGCCTCCGAGGCAGAGAACCCGGAAGCCCGCTACCGTACCCTGGATGCGGGTCGCGAGGTTGCTGGCCAGGTGCGCAACCTGCTCATGTCACTGCACACGATGCTCACCCAGAACGATCCATCTGCTAGGAATGCACTCCTCGACACATCGAGGTCTGTGGCCAAGGCCGTGGGTGATCTGATTGGATGTGCGGAGATACTCAAGGTAAGAAACGTAGAGGGTTATTAATTTCAAACACAAGGTGCTAGAGAGAGAGAGGTAGAGAGAGAGAGAAGAAGAGAAGAGAGAGTGAGAGAGAGGCAGAGAAGGAGATTAGAGAGGGAGAGTGAAAGTGAAAGAGGCAGAGATGGAGAGAAGAAAGAAGGAAAGTGTGGAGACAGAGTGAGAGGAAAGAAATATATGGAGGGGTAATAGAACTTAATCATATTTAATTGTAGGGAGACTCGTGGGTTGACGCCTCCGACCCGACCGTGATCGCCGAGAATGAACTGATGGGTGCGGCACACTCGATCGAAGTTGCGGCGAGCAAGTTGGCAGAACTGCGACCAAGGCCACAGCAACCGGTAATTTGATTGTATAGCTAATGATTATAAAGATGTAATTACAATGATATACAACGTTTATTCAGAGGCCGTATTCACCAACACGCAGGGACCCCCCTGGCTTCCCCAGGGAGCTAAAGAGTGCGTAAAGAGTGCGGGAGCAGAAGAGGTCCAGAGCACTCGTTAGCCTAAGGAGAGCTCCTGTGTGTTGGTGAACGGCCGTCTGACGTGTAGCAAGCATTAGGTTCATTGTTTCCAAATTGGCCTGTTTTTTTTTCTTCTGCTTGAAATATGATGTCAATGAGTTAAGGAGCTAGACAGCTTATGTTGATTCCTTCCCCTTCCCCAATCCCGCCTTATGAGGTGAATGTCCCCGCCGGACGCTGATATGTCTGGTATTCTTGGGTTGTGTATCTGGCCAACCTTGGAATCAGACCTATCGACGTCCGGCGGGTGACGCGCATTCACTGACCTGTAGCCGTATGCACGTAGTCACGAAATTGGGAATTTCCTCGGGCATTTTTTATATCTTATCTCCCGCGGGAGGCCTGGGAGGCTTGGGGGGAGAGTCTAGAGGCTACTCTCGACTTTGTGCTTACGGCCACTGTTCTTTGGCATGGACCCTGGACCTTGTTTTGCGTGCCGATATATTGTTGTCTTTTGTAGTGCACTTTGTAGCGTTGGTGGATCTTGAATATGTGTAGTTTATCATCGTGCACGTTTCGTTTTTGTCTCTTTCTCTCTCTCTTCAAAATTTGGCTCTGATATGTCTGGTATTCTTGGGTTGTTGATTGGCCAACCAATATATCAGACCTATCGGAGCCCGGCCATATTACGTAGTGTGGGAGCTTTGTCCGAGCCCCGCTCCCCCCTCATAAGTGAGCTAACACAAGCTTTTACCTTAAGGGAAGTTTTGATGTTGTATTGTGACTTGTGGTGGTTGGAATGGAAATAGTGCTTCGTTTGGTGATAGGGATTGTCTTTGGGTGTTATTAGATATTAAGTATATTAGGCTAATAATTGATTCTTATATTGTTGCATTTCAGCGCGTCGACGAAAGCCTGACGTTCGACGAGCAGATCCTCTCAGCGGCCAAGTCAATCACATCGGCAGTCCAGATTCTGGTACGAGCCGCGTCTTCAGCGCAACGCGAACTAATTGCTCAAGGTACGGTGGAATTGTTGCAAGTTAGCTTTAGCTATGTCTTTATTCCGGGATGGATGACCATCCGTAGAGGTCCTAAAAGCAGTGTGGCCGAGTTGCAGGTCTAAATTCCCTTTAATTTTCCAGGAAGAATGGAAGTTCGTCCCGCAGCAGGTTCCGACGACTACCAATGGTCTGAAGGCCTGATCTCGGCGGCCAAATTCGTCGTGGCAGCAGTGCATCAGCTGTGCGAGGCTGCCAATGCCCTGGTGCAGGGTCAGGTCTCCGAGGAGAAACTGATCTCAGCGGCCAAGCAAGTGGCAGCATCCACTGCACAACTACTTGTGGCATGCAATGTGAAAGCGGACATGGACAGCCAGGCAAGGCTAAGACTACAGTCGGCTGGTTCGTTTGTTACCTTTATTTCTTAATTTTAAGATTTATAGTTTAGCGTGTTTGCATTAATGCTTCCAATAGTTCTCATTAGTTAGTCGGAAGGTACTTGGTTTAAGTGAGAGAGAGAGAGGGCGGTGGAAAGTGTATGAAGTAAGGTACGGGGCTACTCGGCTAACTAACTAACCCGCTCAACATTACAGGTCATGCGGTGAAAACGGCCACCGAGCGTCTGGTCGCCTCAGCCCGTCAGTCGGCCTTTGCTGAAGACGAGAGAGCAATTGTGATCTCGGACCGTCTCGTATCGGGAATTGCACAGGTCATGGACGCACAGGAACAGGTACGGTATTTATTAATTTATTAAATACACCAAAAGGTGTGCATACGAGGATGAAAATTCAAACAATGTCTATGCAACGTTCCATTAGGGATTTTCACGTGTGTAGATCTGCTCTCGAAATTCGTAATGTTTCCGCATAGAAACAAGTGAAGTACATAGTTGAGCAGATAATCGAAGCTTGCTCTTACTCATGAATTTCCGAATCAATAGGCTTTCTAATCCGTAGTGGGAGGTGTTGTCGTGTTTGGGAATGGTTCTATTGCTGAACCGAAAATATCTCAACATGAATATGTATGATGTATGAATATTCTCCTGTGGTCTCATCATTCGATAACTTCGCAGGTCCTCCGCAAAGAACGAGAACTGATGGAGGCACGATCGAAACTGGCCTTCGTCAACAAGGCCCGCTACGATAGAAATGGGGAGGATGTATGAATTGATAGTCCGGGGAGGTTTGATGCAGACCTGGTTTAGACCGGTATAACACCCGGTTTTTGAAACGAATTTTTTGAAGACTGTATTCCGTGCATCGTAAACGAGTATAATTAGAATAAAAAACGAGCTCACTTCGAGCTCATTTAGCGTAAATACGTAGGGATACAGTGATTCATCGTATTGTTTAAAAAGCGGATGTTGTACCTCTTTAGTGATCCTGACTGCTCTGTATTTCAATTTAGTGAATCTTGAGTCAATATCGCAATCTCATAATAGCACCGACGTGCCATTTCTACTCTTAATTGTGGTGCCTGATAAGTAATGGTGAAGGAAAATCCATTATACACTTTTATAGTCTGATGTATTTATATCGGTGTCGATTTGCGAAACCTAACTACGAAACGAACATTTAAGACCTGCACTACTTGTACTAGCAAACCTTAATATTCTTGTGTGGATAATACATGCAAGTAGCCGCTTATGTGCCTTACTCTTTTCTCTGCCACGATAAAGTGCGTATCTAGTTTGCATCTAAATTATTGCAGTGACGTTAATTAATTGCCATGTTGCTTATAATTTTTAAGCGAGTTCTTTTTATGGAGAACCATCTTATATTTATGTACTGACGAGGAGTCGGCACACTGAATGGACCATCGCGTATGTTTCGTAGCTAAGTGATAAGGCTCAACATTTGGTGTCCGCTCCTTGTAAGACTTACTCTACCAATCATCAAAAATAGTGCTTTTGCTCAGTTTCATTACTTATAACAAATGCCAATAATTCGCTATTGAACATATCCTTTTACTTTGTGCTATTCTTTTAACTTTATTTGATTGTTTTATTCGTTTTCACCATTGTGAATAGTAGTAATTAACTTTGGAATAATACAATTTACTAAGAGTTGTTGTTATTGAATCGTCGTGTGGTGTAGGTTCCCATCATGGGGAAAGTATAGTACAGAGGATCGTTCATAGAGAGATATTAATGTATGAAAAAAACAATGTTCATTATAATTAGCTGACTTATGCTTGAAACAAGGAGTTTACGCAGCGACGTAGATAGCTCTACTCCAATTTCTTGCCTTCGGATGCTAACTTCTCGAGATGTTTGGCTGCATATCTCGCGTCTTTGATCACCATTTCGGCAATGTTCGTGCTCAGAACCTGAAGGAATATATGGTCGAGAGTATTACTTCAGAAACCCAGATTTTAGGCAGCTCAAGGGGATTAATCATTTGGCTGATGAGAGAATTTGGTGACTTTCTAGATGTTCGGAATTACATTCTAGGCCCCGAGAAACATTACAACTGATAAACTAACCGATTTTGGAATGGAAATGCCTGGAAATTCAACGGAAACCAGGTAGTCGACAGTACAACGGTTGGCGTCGTTTTTGAGAGGACAGAAGCGCCCGGCGATTACGTTTACCCAGGCACTAAAGAGTGGGGAAATGTATTGAAACGTATGTTGAACATCTACACTCTCCTATATTGAAACGTATATTGGACATCTACAGTCTCATATATTGGAGCGTATATTGGACATCTACACTCTCCTATATTGAAACGTATGTTGAACATCTACACTCTCATATATTGGAACGTATGTTGAATCTCATATATTGAAACGTATGTTGAACACCTACACTCTCATATATTGAAACGTATATTGAACATCTACACTCTCATATATTGGAACGTATGTTGAACATCTACACTCTCACATATCGAAACGTATATTGAACATCTAAACTCTCATATATTGGAACGTATATTGAACATCTAGTCTCATGTATGAAACGTATGCTGAACATCTACACTCTCATATATTGAAACGTATGTTGAATCTCATATATTGAAACGTATGTTGAACATCTACACTCTCATATATTGCAACGTATGTTGAACATCTACAGTAGTCTCATATATTGAAAGTATGTTGAACATCTACAGTCTGGTATAGATGTGCTTGAAATAGCGAAGGAGGGGAAGAGCGCATGTACAGTAGTTGTTGATTACCTAGCCCTCTATTCATACTGTCTCTTTCTTCAATCGAATTCATGAACATAACACTTTGTTTACTAATGACCAACCGTTTCTTCTTTGGTAAGACGGGAACATCGTTATCGAAGCTGCTCGCCACCACGTACCAGGCATCGTTGACCTAGGTGCCAGCATGAATAACAAATAAACTAAATGTTCTGACGTGATGTAGTTAAAGGAGGAGGCTCACGAGAATGAAGTGCTCAAATAGTTTCCTTTTATCGAAGGATAATGGGTTTATCTTTCAAAAAAAACAAGTATTATAAGGTTCAGCGCTTTAGTTTGGAGGAATTAATTAATCTAAGAACTCGAAGTCAAATAAAATAACATATCGTATGCAAGGTAGACTTCAAAGCTAAACATGCAAATTTACAAGTCATTTTGCAAGCCGGCACAAAATTGCATGCCCACTATGGAAATCAACTATTTTTTACGATCCAAAATTTTGATAGAATTCATAGTTTTATATTGATTTGCCCTTTCAATTAAAAGCTTTTGCCTTGTAAAGCATGTCTTTCGGAATTTAATACCATCATCTTTCGATAAAAGGGAACTATTTAACACTTCATTCTCGTGAGCCTCCTCCTTTAAGCCATACAATACATTCACGGAGGAAGAAACTGACAAATACCACAATCGATATGTATCTGACGTAGTAAATAAGCTCACTTTTCTCTTCATGCGGCAGACAACAAAGTCTCTTCCCTTCACGACGACAACATCAGAAGTGGCGTACTGGAAAGAGAATTGTTGAATCCATAGGTCATGCGGATACACGAGAAACCAAGCCAAACGGAAGCGGACGTCCGTGCAAAGCGGTATAACAGGCGGTTTGGGAAATGAATGTATTTATGGGCAACTGCATTATATGCCAACTGTGCGTCAAGTTGTGGGCGGAAATCTAGAAGAACCATTGGTAATACATATATTAGAAGAGAGTTGTGCAGCAGAGGCTTCACACCACGTGTCATATCGCTTTAAAAATGAACTCACATGTATGATATCTGCATGGTCGGAGATTATATGGTGTTTTGTAGCAGAATGAACGGAGGGATTCCATTCGGGTGACTTTTCAATTTCATCCCAATGATGTTGGCACAGAGCTTTCGCTGGACAGGCGAATTCTTTCTGAAAGGAGAAGAATATGCAAGGACTGAACGTTTATGGGGTTTCAAAGTATGCTGGAAAATTACTGTATTTTGGAACTAATGATAACGATGTTTCGTGCAGAAATTCTGTAGTATCGACACTTTGAAACCCCATAAAACTTCTGCAATTAACTTTTCATGCACATGCTCTTATTCGTTGCTCATGTTCGATTATTACAAATAAATTATTATTAGAAAGAAAAGGACAAGCCGTCAACGTTTATTTTCTTGAGGGTAGTATACGTATTGAGGTTGAATTACAGTAACCAGAATAAAGCAGACCCACCCTTAGAGTGTAGCATTTTCCAACAGGGAAATGTTTGTTGTAGCACACATCACCTTTGTGCTCCAACTTCTTTTTCCAATCCTGCAACCCTCAAGCACATACAAAAAGAAATAATCCATTCCTCTGACAAAATTCAAAGAGCGTGCACTGTTGTACATACTAATTTTTAAACTTTTCATTCGATTACTGGCTCATATTGAAGATATAGATAGTGTAGTGTGCCGAGCACCTAAGAGTGTGCGGCGCACAGGAAAATACGCGGCGAGGGCGCCAGACTTCTGCCACGTGGAAGTCTAGCTAGTTCCTTTGCGCGCGCCCAAACAAAATAAGAAAGCGAGCAAACCTTGTGTGTAAGAATGTCGTCGTCCTCAAGTATTTTAACGGCTTCCACAAATTTGTTGGCAGTATTTCGGAGGGCAGTCGAGTACTAGAAGCTAACGTTGTTCTTTACAGTAGATCAGGAACAGTTACTACGCCTAAGCCTAAGCCTAAGCATCCTCACAGAGGAATAGTTTCTTAATTACTTTTATTATCTTCAAAGAAGCAATTACAAATTCCAATAAACATACCCTCGGATCATCAGACGAGTCGGTAATCCCCAGTAGTTCCACACTACCCATTCTAATAATGAAATATTTTAACACGCACATTTTCATTCAAGATCCAAATATAATAAAAATATAAAGAATAATCATGAAAATCGTCGCTTACTGCTCAGGACCTCTGCGGAACATGTCGTAAGCAAACATTGAAACTGTATTTTCAAAATAAAGGTGCGCCCTCTTGAAGCGCTTAGGCTTAGGCTTAGGCTTAGGCTTATTATTACTATCATTAGTAGTTGTTTACAAAACAAAGGCATCATGAAAACGTGAACGAAGAGCTTTGAGCTCTTAAATCATTTGCTCAGCTCAGCTCAGCGTTTAACACAATAATAGGTCAAGGAGAAGGAGAGAGTGTACTGATAGATATCCAAAGGGAGAGTGCGCAGTGAAATAGAGAGATCAATCAATCATGAACTGTGCTGTACTGTAGTGTAATTAATGAATAATTAATGCCGGTTATGTTATAATTCATATAATTTGAGATATAATACATATTTAACCTCTAAATCTTACCATATTTAGACAACTAGATCAATAAGAAAGGAGACCGTAAACACTGTACCAGACATATCATCAATGATGTGTTAAAAACGGGAAAAGGCGTGGCTCACATAAGAAATGACAAACAGATCTATTAATCATCAAATTACACGATACAAATTGAACATTTTTGAATTGCTAGTGAAAATGTAAGATAAGATCCGTTGCAAAAAAGTTTACCGCCTCGTGTACGCCATGACGTTGCTGGCTAAGCTCAAGCTATTCGTTCACGTTTTCATGATGCATTTTTTTTATAAACAGCTACTTATTAAAACTTTTATGATTATGATTGTATAACTGAATGAAAGTAAATATATGTAATAATAATAATAATAATAATAATAATAATAATAATAATAATAATAATAATAATAATAAAAGTAATAATAATAAAGTAAATATATGTAATAATAATAATAATAATGTAAGATAAGATCATAATAATAATAATAATAATATAATAATCTAATAAGCCTAAGCCTAAGCCTAAGCCTAAGCCTAAGCCTAAGCCCTAAGCCTAAGCCTAATAAATCGCTCACGCTTCAAGAGCGTGCACCTTTATACTAGGGTGGTACAATACAGTTTCAAAGTGAGTTTATGTTCCGCAGAGGTCCTAAGTAGTAATTAGGCGACGATCCAGATGACAAATTGCTCGAGGCCTTCGGGCTAAGGCCAGGAGCGATCGCACTTTACGAGCTGCAGCTACGTAAAGTACCTCAGGAAGCAAATAAACATGTGATGTGATTGAGCGCCCTGGAACCACTACCTAGAAATCCTCATCTAGTGGAAGCACCAATAACAACAATCACCAAGTCCATAATAACAAAAAAATCAAAACTTACCAGGTTTTCAGAGAACTGACACTGTCCTTGAAGATAAATATAAGAATAACAAACGGCGAAATATTACACTTTATTATTCTCTCGCTCTCTCTCTCTCTCTCTCTCTCTCTCTCCCTCTCTCTGTCTCACTGGAAAACGGAATGATCACCAAGAACACAGAAAAACCGCTGCGGTGACCAAAAGCTTTCCCCACAAAAAACCATTTTGTAACCATCTAGCGACCATTTTGCAGCCACCTAGAGACTGCGCCAAGCCAAATGGTTAGAACTAGAACCAGAGAAAAACCGATAACCGTAGCCAACTGTGCCCCACTGTTTCCCATCTAAGTTCCCCATCAAATGTCTGCGGGGCACAATTCCCAAATAGAGTTTCCAACGAAACAACATTACAACATAAGTGCATTACAACATAAGATCAATTAAATCGCATAACAACATAAGATCAATTAAATCGCATAACAACATAAGATCAATTAAATCGCATAACAACATAAGATCAATTAAATCGCACTGCAACATGTGATCAATTAAATGTTCATAATAATCCGAAGCAAATTTTGGCAACAACTACATATAATACTAAAATAAATAATTGTGAGAGATCTTACCAGTATTTACACCTATAAAAAGGGATACTACTAATGAAAAAGGCAAACACATGCAATGTTCTTTATGTGCTAAACAATATGAGGACGCTAATGTTATAGTGCCTAAGTTCCACATTAGGTACCGTAATACTTGTTAATGACCGCAATGATGTCATCCTTTTTCTTCGCCGATGACTTCAGATCGATACCTTCCGAACCACAGAGACCACGCAATTGAGCCACAGTCAACGACGGAAGCTGGAATGGTAGAAAGCATGAATTAAGGCTTAAAGCGAAATACCGGCCGGTTTTCGAAATACATCGAGTAGACCAGCATTTTTATGTAACTTATGCAAATGAACATAAATTAGAACAAAAAATCCAGCTAAATTCGAGCAAATTAGCATAAATACGTAAGCATTCAGTTGTTCATGATTCGTTTCAAAAACCAGGCGTGATTTCGCTTTAAAAGGTATATATAAAATATAACGTAAAACTTTAGTTAGTGGGCCACTTGTTTATGAACGATGCAAGGGTCACAAAAACGGAGTGACCGCGCACCCAAAGTGGGCCCGGAGTGCGCGGCACACCGGTAATAAGGGCTCCAGAAAATTTAGGTACGCTACTGGTGTCAAAATTAATTTAAATACAACCAAAAGTCAAACGTGAGCTTATATTCCCCTATATATAACAACCCTTCATTTCTACACAGTGCCCCCAACTTCAGTACCTTTCCACTATTCGCATAGTTTTTCAAATCAATCGCTTCGTCATTGCGTGCTTTCTTCTGCGATGGAGCTCTAGCTGACGAGGCGCCATTGGCTGGAATAAACATTAAATAATAATTTACCGCATAAAGAAGATGTGCACGAAAGAACAGACATGCAAGTCTAGAGGGTAAATCTTTTTTTTTTTCAAATTGAGTTCATTACGGAAAAACAGTGACTTGTCAACATGTAAAAGAACAACAATATCTTCGAATTAGTTACGAGTGGTTTAGTAATAACTAACAAAAGTGTAAAGGGAAAGAAAATCACAAAACACACCTTCAGTCTTACGTTTAGCTGACACGCTCTTTGCAGTCTCTGGATTCCAGCCTAAACGGGTACTTTGCTGTCAGTTTTACATGCGTACAGTACATAAAGCAACCTAATACATATTTTACACTTTACATACATAATCAGCGTTATATCGCCACCTGAGTTTTAAGTTTTTTTCGTTAACGTTATCATTTATCGCCTGTGTTTTAAAGGTTCAGTTATAAGGAGACCGCGTGAAATATGGTATTTCGCGTGCAAGCGGCGCGCGATCAGCGGGCATACTTGCAAGCCAATTCTATTCCGAGTGCAATTTGTAAGCTACCACGTTACCAAATGCTTCTGCACGCCATTCACGCGCGGCTTGCTCGCAGTTTACTCAATAGACACTAGCGAACCTGCAATGTTACACTCTTCCGCGAACGCTCCCGCACTGGCCTCTGCACTTGTAGAGGGCTCATCGCAGTCAAACCAGGCTCCTGAAAAGTGGATCAAAATGAATGACTCTAGAACATTTCTCACAAAATACATAGACCCAAAACCTCAGCCTACGTACGTACACCTTGTCTACCGTTGCGCAGTCGCTGAGGTGTTAGTCAACAAATTTCCGGAATACAAAAACTTCCTAGATGGTTAGCCGGTAACCAATGACAGTGCCTATTCGTCCACTGAAATGAACTGTGCACCGCTTCGGTTTATATAACTGGGTACTCTTTATCTTTAAGCCTAATCCTAAGCCTTAGCCTATATATTCGTCCATAGAACCCACATGTTCGTAATTTCACTTACAACAAACTCACTGGTCTTATCCCACTGATTGAGCATTGCCTCCTCCCACTCGTCGGAATCGGGGTCGGGGTCAGGGGCAGACACATTCGCCTCATTGCACAACATGGCGTAGAAGGCTTGCAGGTCTGCAAAGTCATCGGCTACATTAAAGAGGTATGGCACATGGTTTTGAAGCGCATACTGCCAGATGCAATATGCTACGTGTCCTTCATTCTCTGTGGGAAATACCCAGAAGGTCACAGAACTTCATACATTTCACAAACCATGCACCACAACGCTTTAAACATGACACGAATAAATGCACACTCACCGACGTAACAGCACACAAAACGCTACATACGGGATTCGTCTAAGCTGCACACTTTTAATAGACCCAATTAATTAGCACCATACCACATAAATAGCTAGATCTCCTGACGTGTTTGTCTCACAATTCTGTTTCTGCATGATTATGTGGAATAAAGAGTTGATATAACTACAAAAGGGAGAATCCCGCAAGAATAAGAGACAATCAATGGTAATTGATAATGTACGGTGTCTAAAACAAAGGTTTATCAAACTTACGAGGGTTGCGGATCTGAGTACACACGAAGTCATCATTACGCAACTCCGAACACAACGTTTCGGCAGCATTAGCAGCGGCACGAGATGCTGCAATGAGAGAGATGGGACATGGAATCCCAATGAAAGTGAGCGCGGTCACCGCGAAAAACATACGCGTGTGGCGCGCCGGGTGTTCACGAAAAGGTATGTGCTTACAGTTTACCTATCTGTAGTACACTTTTGAAGGGACGTGGCACCGCAGTAAGTGTGCCACATGTGAGCCTCAGGTGCCTCAGCTGAAATTGAACACCTTTGGCGCAACAACGCGCACCGAATAGCGGACACGCAGCCGAGCGGTGCGGTTTTTTTTGCGCGCGAAACAGTGGCCGAATACAAAGGAAATCGCAAAAAGTCCTACCCTGGGGCCACAGTTCTCCATCAGGCGCTTGCAATTTCTCTTCAAGCGCAGCAGCAATGTCCAGCTTATCATCAGTGTCATGCAGTTCGACAACCAGAAACCCACGGTGCAGACCCTCCTAAACAGAAAAATAAAGTCTCCAACATATTAAACACTAGGTACACACGCACACGCGAGCGAGCGCGCGCACACATACATCACGTCAGCACGACGACCGAACCATAGTTATACCTTTGGATTGTTCACATCGTTTGGGATCAGGGCGACGTGCCTCGGTCGCTGGTTCGATCGCGCCGAGTATTCGCAAATTGCAGCGACACCGCGAGCCAGCATCCGCTCGAACAGGGCAGAATAGAGCGGTGTTGCACCGTTGTGAGTCTGAATGTACGTATATTGCACAGATATTCACTAATACGGAGCAACAACGTTTAGGACATACAGTAACTGTCAAAGGAGTACTGCCTCTATTCCCTCCTGGGAATACCGGGTATACGGTATCTTTTTATTAACGCCTCGTAAGCCTGATTTATAATCATAACAAAATCGTTGTATTTTACCTGTTCATGTGGTCTAATCTGCCACGGAGCTCGCACATGTTCAAACACATCGATCTCTTCAATGGGACGGAACTCAATCAGACGCATGCCTAAAAGATAACAATAATAATGCTGGATCGGTTCTGAGGTTAGAGGGGAAGTGTTTCAAAAACAATGGGCACCACAAAAGTCGATTTCATACAATACAAACCAACAAATCAAAGCAAAGTGTAACCGAGATATATGGACAAGATGGAGAAACAGAAACATAGAAACAGAAACATAGAAACAGAGAGAGAGAGATAGAGAAGAGAGAGAGAGAGAGACAGCGACAGAGAAAAAAAAGAGAGAGACAGAGAAAGAAAGAGAGAGAAAGAATAAACCTTTAGGAAACTGATGCATCGTGTCCACCTCTGCCTTGGAGAGCACAATAGTCTCTCCACCAACTTTCTTCACGTGGGACAACTCCCTTCGGGCGAGTTCGCCGTCTTGGAAGAGAGCGCCTAGAAATTAACTAATTACTCGCATTGATTAACCTATCATTCGAATAAACAATGACCGATTAGTGGATCAAAAAACCCAAATACGGTATCTCAATATGTTAATACATGGCAATATTGACCACAATCTATACATTTGATGTACACACTAGTTTTCGCAAACCTTTGACGGGCTCAGCCTTTGCTTCCTCATCGTCTATCTCCATATCAGCCTTGTACATGGTCACAGTCTTCACGGCGGCTCCTGTATGACCGTGGACCCTAACTGGTGTGGGCTTCAGCTTCACGGCACCGAGCGAGTATCTGAAGTGACCCTGTGAGACATGCATAGCGAAGCATGTAAACTGGATAGTTGCGTCGAAGGGCGCAACAAACATCTCTATGTGAACGTTATGCAAGAAAAATATTTGTTGGTTGAGTGAGGTCTACGCAAGTTGCTCAAACGGGAGAGCGCTTGGCTTGAGACAAGTGACGCGGGATGGCACCTTCCCGATCTACGCCAGGATGGCTAACTACGTCACAGACAACTTCCCAGCGAATATATCTTAAAACTATGTAGTATTGAAATAAAAGATCAAAGTAAAAACATACACAGAAACGTTGAACTCGACTCCAGGACCGAGACTGAATGGAATCACTGAGAATGCACGGACGTTTCCACTTCGGTGCAAAAGTCTACAAATAAATCAATAAACGACAGACGAGAGCCTCACAAAATGTAAATTGCTGTTACCCCGCGAAACATCGCGTCATCACAGGAAGGACTTTACTGTACATTATTATGTCTGGGATAAATTAGCATTCAATATCCTTAGACTTTAAACGGGGGACCAGCCATTTATAAAACAAATTCTTGTAATAAACAAGTCCACAAATATGGCTAGACAACAAGTGATAGCTTAGGCTTAGGCTTAGGCATCATGCATCACGCCTTTTAAAGTCCCAAAGTACTACCAAAACTTCCAATAACCCACAAGAATAAGAGAAAACGCCTGCGAGAGAAATTATTACCTTTTTCCCAAATCATTCGAATCGGAATAAACGTCCACCTGGTCATCGACTGTTTTCTGAAAAAAAAAGAGGAAAACATAGAGTATATCACAGGTTTTTATAATTACTCCACAACATCGTGCTCCATTATTCAAGCGTTAAGGGTAGTTCAATACATTGTTCAAAAGCTTATGACTTGATCGTTCAATGGGGTACACTAAGACCTTGACGAGCACTGTTAGCATTGAGCGTTGAGTGTACCTACTCTAGATTGATAGGGGCAAAGAACATCCCTGGCGAGACACGTGAGGTTTTGATACACTCCCGCATATCGTATGCAAATTTCTGCGTTCGTCTGTCTTCAGGAACGCTTTACAAATCCGCTTTAAAGCGAAATGCCGGCCGGTTTTTGAAACGCATCAAATAGAACAGCATTCTTATGCAGCGTATGCAAATGAGCATAAATTAGAATAAAAAATCGAGCTAACTTCGAGCAAATTAGCATAAATACGTAAGAATTCAGTTGTCCACGATGCTTCAACAACTGGCCGGTTATTTGCTTTATCTTAATCACCCACCCACATATCCAGTAATCTCTCCTTGTCCGATCCCTCCACACACTCACTATTCAGAAAGATGACCGTACATCTGAAATACAAAAATCATAATCAATGACCTTAACTACAGTAGGAGTGATCTAATAAGGCTAATAATAGAAACTAATCTGAAAATTCATCAAAGCATATGCATAGGTACAGTAATACCACCATTTCAACACTAACCTTCCCTTAAGTGGCTTCAATTTTCCATCCATATCTGCCGCTTTCCGACCTTCGATATCATGCAGATTGCGCAACATCTTTTTCTAGAAACTATGACTTTGTAAATATTATGCTTTATTAATATATATCTGAATACAATAATTATAAGACATTTATAATGCCATGTACAGTAATTCGCAATTACGGAGAAACTATTCCAGAATAATATGTTACTTGATTAGATTCTACAGTATTATCATAATCATACCACACGCTGCTGACAGACTTACGTATTCATCATCCAGACGAAAATTCTTCTTGAAAGGATTCGCATTGTTGGTCAGGTGGATCCACGAGGAGAACCGTTTCGATGTACCAGAACTTAAAAGGGGGCTTTTAAGGGCTTTTAAGGTAAATGTTATGCTTTATTATACATCCGAATACGATAATTAAGAGACAAGTATAATGCCATGTACACTACCGTATACCGTATGCGTTTCGATGTACCAGAACTTAAAGCGAAATGCTAGCCCCTTTGGAAAATTTGCATATAACATAACATAACATAACATTTATTACGAACATAAAATGTCGCACAAGTTTTGATATACAAATATGATATACAAATCCTATGTATCCTATGCTAATTTTGCGCGATTGCCGTGGACGATCGCGCAAAATTAGCATAGGATACATTTCGCTTTAAAAGGGGGCTTGAAAAGGGGATTTCGTGGAACTTAAAAGGGGGTCAAATGGTTAGTGGATTGAAGTGGTTATATGCTAATCACTGTTAGAAATAAAAATTAATCTTGAGACTAAACGACAGCAAATGAAATATGGTTAACATACCTAGTATAAGAACATTCGCAATTAGGGAGAAACAATTATCGTATAATATGCACACATCCATATACAGTAGGACCAAACCAAAACTTACTAAGAGATGTTGAGCTTACAATAACTGGCCATTTTTTGATAACTCGAACGAGCATGTCCACCGAACCATTCCATGAATAGAGACTTCAGGTCATCTAGAAAAGTACCATAAACAAAAACTCAACGGTGCTCACTCACTCACGCACTCACTCACTCATCTCTATCTCTCTCTCTCTAGAGCAAAGGAACTCTATCTCTCTCTTTCTAGCGCAATTATCAAGGACCAACGAGCTGAGACGTTGAGGGTTCCAGTCCCGCAAAGGCTCAGTATATTATGATGTTTCAGACAGATCTTATTCCCTAAAAAATCCTTAAAAAATAATTTATCACTTTGTTCCCTTTGATGATAACAAGATAATACTGTCCTACCTGACTTGATGAAATCCTCCAAGATCAACACCTTCTCTTTATCAAGGTAGCCAATCGGGAAGATGTGCTTCATATTCTCGGCTCCCATCGCGATATCTGGATCATTCTCCGTGTTTTTCTAAACAATGGGAGATAATATACTACGGTAATCGAACTCGTGAACTTATGATTAACACTACATCATCACATAGGCAGTACAGTACTTGACAATAGCATCTTTTGATATCTACATTACGTGGTTCAAGTAACGAACAATACAGACTAGCAGACGTGGAATACCAGTGGTTAAAACATATTTTACTTATCGCTGCACACATTTGAAATTTGAATAAAGAGTTCGAAGAAATATATATTTCACAAACGTCCTTCGGATGTCATATTCATATAATAAATATTCTGACATACCGTATTAATCACCAACACTCCGACCATATGTCGCAGAGCCTCGTCAGTGACACAGTACCGTACACATGTCTCATAAATGCCCTGAATTCAAAAACAAAATTACACAATAAGATCAAATTCCTAAGCCTAAGTAAATTGAAGCTGAATTCAGAAGCAGTCCGCAGATTTTTAGATCATACAAGTGAAGAATCTGCGGAAATACGTCTTTTTCGAGCATAGTACGTAGGTTACACCTTTATTTGTTTTGTCTTACGATTGTGTGGATTACAAAAAACTGGTTACATTATAAGAGTGAGTAATATAATAATATATTAACCGTTAGTATATTAATATTAATACATATATTATAATAAGAATTAAGAGAAAATTACCCACCTTCAAAGCTTTCACAAAAGAGCATTCGGGTCCGTACGGTTTCCCAGACGGGTCATCGGTTAACATTTCCTCCGCTCCATCCACCACAAAGTAGGTTGTCTAAAACATAAAAGTTTTAATTTCGTTCAGCTAGTGTATTGGAGTAGCCAGTAGCGTACGAATTTGCAAAGTAAAAAGCATCTGTGTGTGCAGTACTGTAATGAATACAATTACATGCAAACGGACAAAAATTGTGTATTACCGTAATAAATGCAATTACAAATGGGCAAAATTGTGCAGTACCGCAATTTTTGTTTTACATATTTTTCTATTAAAAAATCTGGCCCCAAGAGTGTGGGCTAGATTACTTAATATCTTGCAGCCTTGGGCACAGCTAAACCTACAGTAATAAGCAAAAATTGAACGAACCTTCTTATTCGCATTTGCATTACTATAGTCTAATGCCATAGTTGAGAGAATTGCCTTGACTCACTGAAAAGAACGATCTATAAACATAGAATCCAAAAAAAAGAAAGAAATAATAAATATACTACATACGACAAAGATTTATAAAAACGCAGGAGATGCAGCACAATGGGTGAAATGACCCAACTATTCCTTCCCATATTTCCATCTCCCGCCCATTTTGGCACGTTTAAACGGGTAAGGGAGCCCAGCGCTGGGAAACCGCAAAGGTTTTCTAAATCTCTCCTACACGCACACTATTTCTCCATTATTTCGCGCCTGCCGCGTAAAAAGATATAACACCCAGTGAACAAATATAAAGTCGAAAGAAACCGAGTGGGGCACAACCACAAACATCTAAACAATCATATTAGTTACTAAAAATTTATTGAAAAGATCATAACTGGAAAAAGTGCATAACCTCTGAAAGAAAAGTTAAAAGGATACAAATGGAATAATCAAATAAAAAATGAAAATGAAAATTAACATATTTTCATAAATACAAGCACATATATTAATTAGGCAACTGCAATGTTTAGAGAGACAAAACAATAATATATGCAAAAGAAATGGCCGCCTGTTTGACTAGAAAGTTAATAAAACTTCCAAAATGGCTTAATATTAAAGCATTAATGATCATTGACCAGAATCACAGCAGCCTGCTGGAAATACCCATAAACGTTCACACAAAAAATATTGCACAAAACTGGAAATTACTGAAGCTTTCTAAAACAATAAAACGCACAAGATACACAACAAGAGTAAAAGTTAAAAAAATTAAATATTGAATACAAATAAATGCTCAACAACTATCGTATATCATGGCCTCATCATTCCGCAACTCACTAACTTCAAAAACTCAAAAAAAAAAAAACACAATTAGTCGGAGCTATAGCTCTTTTTGGTCAAACGGGAAAAGAGGGGATGTTTAATTAAATGGCTATACAAGCATTCAACGAAACCACCGTGTAGCATTCTAATACATATTCCGCTAACTTGTTTTAACTTCTCCAAAAAGAATAATTCAAATCGGTTACGTTTGAAGAAATTTATTTTAAAATTTTCTTCTTCAAAAATAAATCTTCCTCATCATGTTCAAGGGCTCAATAAACAATCAGTTCTAAACGTACGCAGATTTGAAGTCCACTTGAAACATATCCACTTTACATAAACCAACATCGTCTATAAAACCTCAGTCTTGATCTTTATACCCTCTGGTCCGTTGCCGCTCAAAGTGACATTGCTCTCCCCAAAAAGTGACTGTTGTGGAGAATCATCTCCTTCTACTTGCCCAGTAATGGAAGCCAACCAACTGGCTGCATCACTCCCATTGTTAGGCAGATTCGTCCCTGCACCGTCCCTCCTCACATTCCGAGCGTGGATCTGGAATTATTTAGGTATAACACAGTAAAGTAGTAGGACACGTGGTTTATGAGAAGTACACCGTACAACTGAATTCCCATGCATTATATGCAAATTCATGTGACCAGGTACTCCTGGTGTGGTGCCTACTTCTCATCTGATTTCCAGCAAATAAAATAACATAATTTACATAGAATACATGGCAATGCCGTGTGTTCTTTTGTATCAATGTTCTCTCTCATCTCTCAACATATCAAACACTACAACGTACATACCTGTCTATGTCTCTTCAATTCATCAGATCTCGCAAACTGTTTTCCACACTCCGTGCAACTGAATGGTCTCTCTCCAGTGTGAGTTCTTACATGACTTGTCAGATGGTCCGACCGGGTGAAGGCCCGCTCGCAGTACTGGCACTGAAACACCAATTTTAGAAAACACTAGTAATATCGATCAGAATATGAAACCAGACGAATAATTAGTGAGACGAGCAGTGGGAATACGCTCCCAGCTCCCAGTGGGAGGTGAGAGAAAGAGAGGGATCACACGAATCAGAGACACGCAGAGACCAATTCTCCCAACCGGGGAGGCTCCCACTGTTCGTGCATACGGCCACAGATTTACAAAAAGAAACTGTTCAGGAACAACTCACCTTGTGTGGCCTTAATCCAGTGTGCATTCGTAAATGTCTCCGCAGCTCATCGCTTCTCCCAAATCGTCGACCACAATCTTCACTAAAATGGAAAAAAATCTAAAATAATAATCAAAGACTAAGGTAATAACAACTCATTTGATTGCGCACATAATCTAATTTCACCATAATTAGATTCCTAGTAATTACATTCCGTCGTAAGACCAATCGAGGTCCGGACCGAAACAATAAGTATGTGTACACACCTTTCCAGTTCATGTGCACAACCTTTATTTATTTGATTGTTTTAAAAAAGATTTACATATCACTCACACTGGACACTGATGTGGTTTCACATATGGCGAAGCATCCGCATCTCTGGGAAGTGCACTATTAGCTCTGGGTGCTCTCTTCTTCGGCCTTCCAACATTTCTTGCCTTTGACTCAAGTTCGGATATGCCCAGCTCGCCCTCAGCACTTCCGCAACTCTCTGAATATTCTCGGTTAGGACTTAGGGCGACAGTTTACCTTACAACCACAAGGTACGGTACTGGTATAGACATGGTATTATGGTATAATTCTAGCTTCGGTACTGAGGTAGCTCATGTATAGCTCCCTACAACCTTATCAACGTTCTAAACAATAAATAGCTAAAGGTATGATCGTTCAAGAACACAACAATAAAAGGGACGTGAATCAAAAATACTTACAGTAAACCAGTAAAGATACTTCCAGTAATATTGTACAATCCAAACCCATTTAAGAATAGAAGAGATCTACTCACCGGTTCCAGCATTCAGCGGACTCTTTCCTTCATTGTCGTACATTAGTTTATTGAAAATGTCATGCACTGGTTCACCTCCATCCTCAACACCCGCTGTGGTCACCAGAACCCTGAATCCAATAAAATTACATCTCAAGAAATATGCGTACATTGTACATTCTATGATCAACAAGAACGAGGCCATAAATGCCGTTCGTAAACGTTTAGATTAATTACCGAAGTATAAATCATCAAGGATACGCCTTACTTATCTGGAACAGAATCCGGTGATGGTCTATGACAATCCGAGACAGAAAAAGAAAAGAAAATCGCAAAAAGACAAACCCAAAATCAGGTGTTAGAGCCTTTGGCATGCTAGTTGATGGTGCTGTCCTCAGAGAGTTCGGGTTGTACGAGGGAAGAGGAACCCTTTCACTTACATCCGCTTGACTACGTCTCCTATCTTTCAATGTGAACTTTTGATTGATCTGCAATAAAGTACTGATCAAGTTTCATGACACTTCAAACACTTCAAGGCTTCATCACACCGTTTCGTTTCCTATTTAGTCGACTTTTATAGAAGTTGGTTTGGTTCAAGGCGTTGAGCTCATAATTGAATAGAACGAGAAGAACACACGCCAAATAATTACGTAAAAATTCTCCAACGCAGCTGCGTTAGCAATATTACGGTAATCGTCTGTGGATGAAAAAATGTTCTCTATATGCGTCAGTAGTCTAGGAAGAGGACTATGCATGTTTACATAAATATTCAGTACTGTAAAATGGAGAAACCTAACATACTGTATTTAACAATCTTCCCTAACGATACAATAGGCTGTCTACGATGCACGTTCTAACAGATATTGCACATCACTGACTGGTGACTGGATACATATCCACGCCCTAGGCAATAGAAGCAGTTAAGCTCACAGCCACTAGTTTGTTAATCTGTCGCTCGTCTCGTCTCAATAAAGGATTATCTATCGTTCGTACAACTAACTGCTCGACCACCTGGATACATTATAAATGTTGTACCTGAAACATCTTGTTTCCATCCTCATAATCTTGCGATTGATTCGATTGCACTGTTCGTGTTGCATTCGGTAGAATATTCTAAATTGTATATTTGAGACATACACATATGTTAATGATACAGTACAACAGTACTTCATCAGATCGGTAAATAATATACCGTAAGGCGTAATCACATCATCCAAATTACGTTTTCTACTGTATTCGAGTGAGTCGTTTTTGAGTAGCAATTAGGTATCTTCTACTACCAAAACAATTCCCACCTCAATCGTTCTACCATCAGAATTGTTCACTTCCGAGTAGAAACCTTTCCGACAAACTGATTTCAGAAAGCTCTCCACCAACATCGAAAGAGGTAAGGAAGATGAAGATAAGTCTAAAGCACACTGAGGATTACAACCCAAACGCGAAAACAGACGTTAATCACCCACCACATCAAAATTGTCAAAGAAATTTCACACTAATGGGTTTTCCGTAGATGGCCTATATCTCTGGAGCGCACTACTTCGGTAGACCAGAGCGGACTGCAGGGACCCCTTCGGGGCCCTGAAGTACAGTTCTAGCTTTAACCTTTAACTGAAACTTTGTCAGGAGATGATTACAGATGACAGAATATTAAACAAACTTACCAGAATAACTAAACCCCGATGGTAAGCTGGCAGCTATCGTACCACTGAATACCAGGGAAACCTTCTGTCCTCCCGTGTCGTCCTGGTTCGCGTCTTCAGGCACAGTGGCACACATGTCGAGTTCGGCTGTAAAAACGCCTCACATACAGTATACAGTACGGCATATATTTTGTTGCGGTGTACACACAGTAGGGCAAAGATTTAGTTGAGGTGTACTTACATAATTACACTCCATGTAACTAACTACTCTTCTGTACTTTCTCAAAGGCATCATTCTATTTAAATCAAAAAATATAAAGAAAATAGAAATACTAAAAGTACGATAAATGAAAGTCATATATAATGTTCTAACATGCTACCCCGAACCCCGCTCTTTACCACCACTTCTTTACTGGTTGACTTATTAATTCAAGTAAAAACGGAATAGTACACTACCACCCACCTTGCAATAGCACCTCATCAGAAGCGGCATTCTGAGACTGCGACGCCACAAACGAACCCTTCTTATCAATCATTGACTGCAGTAATTCATGAGTCACGTCCATATTCGACCATAAACTCTCGTTCTGAGCAGAGGGCATGCCCTAAACATGTAAGTTACACAAACAACAAAAATGCACTAAATGTAAGGAACTCGGCATATCTTCTTCAACACACTAATATTATCACAAACTAAGGTAAGGCACCAACTATCAACTAGACCGATTAAAAAACAAACGTTCGATAGCTCACGAACGAAGTTCGCTAAAATCTAGGACGAACAATGAGAAACAACTTACAAACGGGTACTGTAGAAGATGCCAATGTTAGGAACTCTTAACGTAACCCACAATCAAACTTCAATTCTAACTCCTAAATTTGTTTCATCTAGTAATATGCCCGAACGTAACCAGATATGAAAACAAGATGCATCCCACAGTTGGAAAAAATTATGTTTATCAAAAAAGTAAGCTCTTTGAAGCGAAAAGGATAATACAAGCATGATACGTATGGGAGTAGGATAAAATGTTAATAAATTAACACAAGCATATGTACATTATAATCAAAACACCAAACCAAGCAAAGACATTTCAATTTACAGTTTTCAATCCTACTATACGTCAGAATTATATGTACGAGAGACTATCATAACCTCCACATGTAAAATAGACCAAAGCGTCAGAGCTTTTGGCAATGACAATAATGGATAATGATAAGGTCACTGAAAATGTCACTTGAGTTCCTTCCTGTTCTTAATCATTGATATAATATAAAACCTAAGTTGCCCTCTGATTAGCATAACTAACATACTAAACTATCTGAATTACTTCAGGGTTGGAACTTAAGCTACATTCTTGATCGAGATCGGATGAACACCTTTGTGGTGTAGAGTTCATAGATACTAAATCTAAACTGTACAGTATATCATAAACACTCAAACTTATAGACTACAAGCTACAAAAATGAGATGAAGCCAACACCAATCAGTTGAATATTGGCAAATGGACCGGGGGGTGTAATAGTGAGTGTGTGGCGAGGGAGGGGGGTGGGGTGAGGGAGGGTAAAGAGTGTGGGTAGAGAGGAGAGGAGTGTGGGATAGAATGGGAGAGGGTCCGAGGGGCAAAGGGACCAGCCCCGACACAGGCCCGGGAAGGCGTGGGCGCGCTCACATGGCCAGCACCCACACAGAACACCACAAGAATTATTGACTGGGACCGGGGCAAACAGAAGAGGGGGCGTGCTGGAGTGGGGGGGGGACACACGGGCACACCCCGGACACTAGAGACCAACATAACTAACAGATAATAATGCATTAATGTATATACATGGGTTATGAGTATATACATGAGTACATGTATTAATGTATGTACACGAGTATGAGAATATGCAGAGTACATGTATTCATATACATGAATATGAGTATATACATGAGTACATGATTAGTACACACACGAGTAGACAATTTGAGAAGCACACCCCACACTCTGGACCTAGAGTTCAATGTATAAACATGGGCAAAGTAAGCTCAGGATGGAACAGACAAGACAACAGACCAAGATAATGCATCGTACATGAGAAGAATTATCTTAGAAACACACAAACTTACAAGTTCAGAACAAGTTCAGAATCTCTAACGGGACACACAGGCGCATCCAGACATAGAGATCAAGATAATATATACAAGAGTAAACAACTTTACAAACACAGAAAATATTATTTGAAAAAAATCCAGAATCTCTAGTGCATCGCATCGAATCATCATTGAAAATACTGGGGAAAAAGTTGTGCGTTACTTTTGTAATCAATACTATCTATCATAAGGTGATATGTTATACGAATACATACACGTTATTAGGTTTAACAAGCTGTATCAGAAATATTAAAGCAGTATTGTACCTTCTTTAGGACATTTGAATAGGACACGCATATCCTATGTAAATTTGGTGTCGGAAGCTTGCTGGACGGGCACCAAATTTGCTTAGGATACATAGGATTTGCGTTATCTGCAAATTTCCTAAAGAGGTACAATACGGCTTTAAAATGATATACGTAGGTTTCTGGCAACTAACTATTACGAAGAAAGTCGATCGACGTCAACAACGTGAAGCACAGTGCCGACAGAGTTGGTCAAGCGAACCATATAAAGACCGCCGTTCGAATTCTTAAATCAATACTATACACAATAATACAAAAAAAACAATAATAAATCAGCTAACACGTACTGAACTTTCAAATATTATAAGCACCCCTCCTAGCATAGGCTTATGGGGAAGATCGGAAGAGGCGGTGAGGTTACTTTACTTCTTACAGAGTGCTTTCAGACACACCCCACACATTAATTTTTCAAATTCAAACTTTGACAACATGGTCACGATCTAGAATGACTGCGAAAAGGATCATACTTCCATAACTATAATGTTTTACGATTTAAGAGCGTGCACCTTTATTCAAGGGTGAGAATACAGCTTCAATGTTTGCTTATCACATGTTCCGCATAGATCCTGAGCACTGAGCAGTAAGCGACGAGTTCCAGATGGCAAAATAACTATGACCCTACCGTTTCATATTCCTTGATTAGCAGTTGTGCCGTGTAAACGATAGATCGTGGGGATTCCTTTGTTAACGTTATCTCATAGTTATCATCATTTGAAAGTATTCTTTCCTCTTCATCACACGGCCCACGATAGCTCCATTCCGCCTAGGATTTAGGATAGCAATAATAATAGCGGTCAGCGGTGACAGAGCTAATATTTTAAATTGGTTTAGCTAATATTTTAAATTGTTAATATTTTTAATATAAAGTTTAGCTAATATTCTAGGAATGCAAATGAGTGCAAAGAAGTAAAGAAACACAATCAAAGGCTGAAAGCTGATCCTAACTCCAATACATATTATGAGTTGTACCCAGTTCCTTCACATTGAACATCCCAAATTTCCTAAAGTGAAATATAAACATGCTAATAATGGTTATAAGATCCTTACCTTTGGTTGACCTCTCGACTTGAACTTGGCCACTAATGTCAGTGCGGGCTCGAAATCATGTACCACTTCAATGATCTCCATGTCCCTGACGAGTTGAGGAACGCGCTTACTGTCCTGAAAATATAGAATTCCAAATGAAATAATCAAGTTAAAATCTCAACTCAAATCGAAATTCAAAATAAACTCCATTTTACGGGGCGGCAGTATAACAATTCTCTTAGAAATACATCGGTTAACCGTAATGGTAACGTAAATGAGTCGAGAGCCGGACCCGGTCACTTTATTCCAAAATGACAGCCTGCCGCCTACCGTACACTTTAGTAACTACTGCAAAGTATTAAGAAAACTTACGTCGGCCATCAAAGGAACCACGATCTGAGATGTGCCAAACTCATTCGATGCGCTCAACTGAAATGTTATTTATACATATCCATATATAACTTTCGAAAACGCAGATTACACGCTATTGTCACTAGCAAGATAGGCCGCGCACCTGAACAGACCAAAAGACCATCTCCGAAGTAGACTGTAAACTTATAGTTTAGTGAAACGCATAGCTGATATACTGTGGCAACGGGCACCACGCCATTTCTATTTAGTATTACCGGGTACTTTTGTATATGTTTCCTTTTCTTACACTTTATTAAATTCTTTCTCATAGTTTTCTTTTCGTACAATACCTTTTACACGGTTTATTACGATGACGTCCATTTACGCCCAACGGGCTCACATACCTGATATGTACCACCATCAGAAGCCCAGCTAAACATCTTGATCCTTAGCTCCACCTTCCACAAACAGTCTGCCAACGGGATAACTGACGCTCTAAAACACAATGCGCGAAATAAATAAATAAATAGCAAACAAATAAATACTTTTATTAGATCAGTGCAAGATAAACTATAGTAACAACACAGTAGGACGAACAAAGAGAAATCGGCAAATCCCACAACGGACGGTCATAGTCATTCCCTACTCTAAGAATTTGGAAATGGGCGCGCGCCTTGTTTTAGAGCCTGTAATTGCTAGGGGCTCTTAAGTATATGTATAACATAAAACAAACAAACATACTCAAATTTCTCTTCATCGTCAATGCTTTCCTCGTCGAAATTCCACTCATAATCGGGCACAGTTGGCGAATACAAGAGAACACTAATCATACGTGACAAATCCTAAAAACACTCAGATAACACATAAAACATCCCAAACTCTCCTCTTAAATAAAACGAAAGCTGGGAAGGCCTAGCCTAGCGACAATGAACTACAATGTTAAGCCAGCCAAAGAAGAATCTTTCAACATACATAGACGAGATTACAGGCATGGTTCATTATTCACCAAGCTACGAGTAACATGAATTGAGAAAACAACGGAAGGCAATTCGTAGTAGTCAAATACAGGATGAAAAAAATGGCCTCAAACTCAAAACCTACCGAATCTTGTTCCAATGCCGACGTTGATACTTCGCCCATCTTCAATGGTGCAATTTGTGGGCGGGTGTCGAGAAAAGTGACAAACGGATATTGTTCAACTTGTACCATGTAGAATCCTTTTTGGTGTGCGTCGGGATCTAAAATTACGAAATATTCCTTTTAATAGAATTTACATTGTTATTGTTTGTACGAGCGCTGATTGATTTTTGTCTGTCAGTAATAAATCATTTCATCATTTCATTTCAATAGAAAGAATAAAGCGAAAGAATACACACTTATTTAGACAGTGCGCACCGATCGAGCATCCAAAGGCAAAGGCGAAACTTACTTATAATGCTCAGGCTGGCTTCGTACTCCTTTCCATTGGCGCAGTAAAACGCTGCAGTAAACCTAAATGAATACACAAACAGTTATACGCACATATCCCATTTTATGAATAAACTATTATAAAGATCAATACGTTTATCACACAAATAGGATATTTTTAACTTTTCTAAGCTCTTATGGAGAACGGTCAAAACTAGTAAAGATACAGTAAGAACACCAACCCTGTGCCACTCTCCTGGAGAGAGCAGAGACGCTTGAACAACAACGGGTCCACCTAAATCTGTATTAGTAAAAAGAAATGACAAGATCTCGCAACGACTCAAACTAGCATGGATAACACCTTCATGCCGCAACTTGTCACCGACCATTTGGTAACGGTTTCAATTGACAGTCACACCGCGTCCTGCTGTCAACGTGTCAACTACGGTAAAACCGACCCGACTAAGAAATACCTAAAAATCTATCTATCATAAATATCTTTAAAAAAATAACATAACCCTCGCAGCTCACGGATTAACGGACAAATCTTCTCACCTTTTCTGAACGAGATTCAGCGTGACAAAACTTCCAACAAGTATCTTCGGGAAAGCTGTCTGGATCCAGCGCATTAGTTCCACACATCAAAAATTTCGCCTGAATAGTACACATATTCTGAACCAGTCGGAAGAAGCCTTGCATATTCCTACGAGCCCCACAGTGCCGTATATCCTTGCAGCAAACAATTGCTTTTCTTTATCCTACACTAAATGTTTCAACGAGTTCTTATCGTATTTGTCACAATAAGACGCGATTAAATCCACACTAATCCAACCGTACAACATACAACAACCCCATTCCGATTGTTGACAAGTTTGCCCTTTACACAGATTTCTACACGGCAGTACCAATGAGTTAAATATTCTGATACTTTTTAAATCTTCATCATATATGTTGTAATACACACCCTACCGTGTTCTTAAATAAATCAGAAAGTCCTACTGTATAATTTTTACACGGCAGTACCAATGAGTTAAATATGCTGATACTTTTTTTAATCTTCATCATATCTTTTGCACTACCCACCACGACATGCTCTTTAATAAATAAATAAGTCCTTACAGTTGTACAGTGCTCTTCCTGCTTAGCAAACTGAACAATTCTCACCGTTATCCTGAATTCCAGTCCATCTGAATGTTGAAGAGGACCACTCGCTGTCATACCATCCAACAATTTAATTGTGCTTCCAACGGGCGTACTCTCAGTTTCTACATTTTCTCCTTCTTTCCACTCACGGTTGGATTTCGTGTAGAGTACGAGAGGAGAACCTCCGCGATCCTACGAACAATCATAGTTAATGAATAAGTTTGTCTTCCAATGGGCTTTGAAGCAGCAACCGTTCACTCTAAATTCATACTAAAGACCAAATACGTGACAGGAAAACAAAGGTCCTTATTTCAATTGCTTTCAAGTTTACTTACGATTTCCTCTTTTCTCTTGAGTACGGGCACTTTGATCACTGTGGCCGTTTCCCAGTTTTCTAGAAAAAATCGAATTCAGAAGTCATAGTCATAAGCATCGGGAAAAGCTTGAGACACGTGAGTGATCAACATTTTTTAAAGCGAATTACCAGACGGTTTTTGAAACACATCGTTCACAACTGAATACTTAGGTATTTATGCTAATTTGCTCGAATTCAGATTCAGCTCGTATTTTTATACTAAGTTATGTTCATTTGCATAAGCTGCATAAGTATGTTGGTGTATTCGATATGTTCCAAATTCCAAAAACCGGCCGGTATTTCGCTTTAAGAAGTGTATCGTGGAAACTATATAAACATTCTACAAGAAAGGCAACAATACAAACGAGGCAAAGGAACCTTGGCTCTGCTCGTCACATGAACTCTGATCATCATCATCGTCGACAATCGATTCCTTTCGTTCCAAATAAGAAGGCTGATGGGTGTCTAGTTCTAGTTCCTGTGCGGGTTCAACATTTATTGACGTCACCATCTTCTCAATCGATCCTATACTGAATTCATGTAAATGTTATTCCGATCGATAAAAGGGCTAAGAAACGAGATGACTTCAACTAGAACCAAGGGGAGCCAACAAGAGAGTGAAGTATTAGGGGCACCTTGTACTTTGTACAGTGGTAATTGGTAACCTCTACCTCGACCATGGGTACAGTATCATACAGAACCCTTCACCTTATCAGAATCTAACGATTACCTTTAGTTGTATCAGATGTCTCCAAATGAATCGGATGTGGAGACGACTCCTTTTTATCTTTTCGTTCCAACCTCAACGGCAATGGGGATACGGCAGATTCACTGCGTCTGCAAGGAAGCACACTTATTACGATGCACGATTACCACATCCAGTGCATCAGTAAAGCTCCACACGAGCACCAACTCCTCATGGCTTCTCATGCGATTAAAAAGGTACAAAACCCACGAAGACACAAATGTAAGAAGCACGTAGAATATAGCAAATAAACAAACAAATATCTCGCTCCCTTTCCCTTATATTTGTTACCCAAACATGCACGCATTCACAAAGCAATCAGCCCTTACCTCTTCCTAGCCTCCTGTCTCGCCCTGTATATCGCCAAGAACACATCAGCTGATGGGGTCTTCACAATTCGCTCACTCTGCGTCTCAATCTTCAAGATCTTTCGAGGTTTCACCTCTATAGACTCGCCTTCATCTTCATCGGCCTCTTTCTAAAGCAAAACAGAAATACGGTCAAATGCAGAATCCAGGGGCCATATTCACCACTCAATTCCCCATGGGGTATTGCCCGTCTTTTTCTCTGCGTGTTCACATTAGAAGGATATTTTCTGTCCCCAGGGAATATTTCCCCAAGGGAATCGGAGTGGTGAATATGGCCTCAGGTCACACACCACATTACTATAGGTAGACGATGAAAACAGGGAAGCACGCAACGTTGGAGGCTAAAGGCTACACGTAAATAAGTGACGTAAGCAAATATGAGTTCTTAACTAATCAAATAAAGACGTACACATATTCCGGTTATATTCGGAGGAACTGCCTGCGAAATCCCCTCACTTCGGACATCTGTAAAGAGGAGGCTATGAGTAAAGTTCACCTTCATTCACGAAAAGGTTCGATGCATCAATGTGGCGGATTTCAATTCGCATTCGCGTATGCTGTAAGCTGTAATATCCTCCTTACTTCTTTCATCTGTACACAGTATACCAATGCGTACCTGCTGTTGCTGACGGTAAAGTGGGTAAAGGTAAAGTCGATACTGTACATTCAGTCGTCTGTCGCAACTCCCGGGCAACTAGAAATCACAAAGTCACTTCCATTCATCATTCGATGTAAATAGAAACGGAACGGAGTTAGTCTAATCTGATTTACAAACAACATAAATTCCAATAGATAATAAAAGTTACAAACCCGTTAACGCAACACGCAACCAAAACTATGCACACGTACCTTTGAGACGATGTTTCCAATGCAGTGCTCCAGCGGCGCCACGTTTCCTTTTCTTCAGTTTAGTCTCTTTCCGTGCGGCACCGAAGCGATGTAGATGTTGAGGCTGAATTTGTTTACCACTTACTTACACACAGAACAACAAACAAAGTGCAAATAACACCTCAGCAGAAGCTCGATACTGTAGACGGTTATAATAATATTAGGTACACTTCTAAACAATTTACCGATTGCTCCGACGTCAAAATGGTGGCATCCGTTTCGTTTGTCACTCGTGTGAGTATAGACTTGACCACGGTCTGAACTGCCTTAAATACCCTTGCGTCGCTCTCCTCCGAGGTGGTTTCCGTTGTCTTTCTAGGCTTCTTCTTATCTTGTAATCCGACACCTGAATACTCAGTACATTCAACGAAATGTAAACTCTTCCAATAAACCATTATTATTAAAGAAGTACTGTCTGTACCTACTTTGGGAAATTTGCCATGATACGCATATCCTCTGTATCCTACGCAAATGTTTGGTGCCCGTACGATGCTGCCGGCACCAACATAGGATACGCAGGATATGCGTATCATATGCAAATTTCCCGAACTAGGTACAATACTGCTTTAAACCCGACGGAACGGGAAACGAATTTCGCTCCGGGACCGACCCGATGCGCCACAGGCAAGATAACATCATACAGTTACAGCGAAATATTCGCCTGCACTTGATTCTTACTATGCCGAAACCCAAATTAACTTACTCCAGTCAATCTTTGGTCCGGAACCGTCAAGAAGCCGTTTTGGACGGACAACTGTCTCTGAAAACAAATACAATAAATTAACATCTTCAATAGGCCATAACACAAGCAATCGGTAAACAACAGTTGCATTGCACTTAATAAAATTAACACTAAACAGAGTAAAAACCACCACCAAGTCACGGAAAAGAAGTAACTATCATACTTGGAGTTTCCGGAACCGGACCAGCGTCGGACTGACGGGAGTCACGCTTCTTCGGAGCACGTCTCTTCACTGGAGTGCGAGTTTCTGAAACTGAATACACATTTTATCAGGACTTTTAATCGATAAATCTAAAACAAAAACGTTCTTTCAAGGAAATAATTCTTCGAAACACATGATAGAAAATAACACTAGTTTCGATCCCGAAACTCAACACACCGTGCATTCCTGGTGCTAAACGTTGATCCGTACTATCAGCATAATCATACGACACAGTTTCCACGGCATCAGCATAATCATACGACACAGTTTCCACGGTCGATTGACTGACTCCGGCACCAAGCGTTGCAGCACTTTCTGTTGCTAAATAAGAAAAGAGACCATCGGCGAACAAAGGCAATAGCAAACATAAACAAGAGTATCTCTTCCAAACTGACTTGATGACCTGTACTAAATCCTCCCTATTTAAGTTATGGTGTACGAACCATTAAAGCGAAATACCGGCCGGTTTTTAAAACACGTCGAGTAGACCAGCACTGTTATGCGGCTTATGCAAATGAACATAAATTAGAATAGGAAATCGAGCTAAATTCGAGCAAATTGGCATAAATGCGTAAGAATTCAGTTATCCACGATGCGTTTCAAAAACCGGCCGGTATTTCCCTTTAAATGAACACTTACGTTTGCTCAATTTGACGCGCGGAAGCGGAATATGTCTTGAACCTCCGCGACGACTCTTTCGCCCTCTGCGTGATGGTTTATTTTTCTGGAAGTGCAATAAGAAATGTACGAGGGTACACACTAACGCATACACTGCACCAACAAATCACAAAACAATACGTCAAACAAACTTTCAAAATATTGAATAAAAAATAATAAGGTACCTCCACATAATTCGCAACCGTCTCGCTGTTCAGATTCCTCTCGACTCTCCTGACTAATGAGTTGATCAAGCCGTGAACAGCTTTATGAATTGCGATATCGCACGATTCAATCTCATCTTCCTGCTTCTTTTTCCTCGACGAGCGAGAGGGCAAGCCGACCGCTAAAAGGAAACGGTGATGATATTCATGTATACAGAAGACATACGGTACTTGCAGTCCAAGCAAGGAGCTTCCGGGCAAACCGACACACGACAAAACAAATGGTTAATTATATTCAAGCGTGGAATGGTTAATTATATTCAAGGAGGGCGACGAGTTCCAGATGAAAAATTGCTCGACAACTTCGGGCTAAGACCAGGAGATCGCCCATGATTCCCTCGCCGGGTGGTACAGATGTGATAACCACTAAACCACTACGAGTTCAAAAGATCACAAAAAACTCACTCCAATCAATCTTCGACCCTGTGTTTGACGTATCACCAGTGCGTCGAGGTCGTTTCGAAGTGTTTCCTGAAAAAAAACTGATAAACAAGACTGGGATAGTCATTTTTGAGCAAAGAAAAGTGGAATCTAAGCAAAACAGACCTGCCGTTTCAACTCTGGGCGTGGATGTTCCAGGAAGGCTTTCTGGCGTCACCGACTCTCGATAAGACACCATTTTCGGACGACCTACAAAGATGACAATATCACACTGTAGACGAAGACACATTGTCATCGCAGCTCGCAACATGCATGCTTGTTTGTGAACGCGGAGATAAACGTAAGGGACAACGTGGTATTGTCCAAAGCGCCTGATCTAGAAGGTTCAGAAAATAGTAAAGAAAACAAAAAGTGGTATTTCCAGATACAGATACCCACCCCTAACTCCTCGACCGCGTCCTCGTTTCGGTATTATATCCTTTACACGATATGGAGTACTCGTCGATACTTCTGGCTGATCATCATTCTGAAAGATATCATCATCATTATCTCTCCAAGAACACAGACGGACCACGGACCCCTCCTCATAAAAACAAACGCGAGAGAAAACCCTGATTATGTTAAAGGCCAAAACGACTAACATTAAAAAATCTACCCACACCTAAGTTAAAGCAGTATTGTACCTACTCTGGGGAATTTGCACATGATACGCATATCCAATGTATCCTACGCAAATTTGGTACACGTACAAATTTGGTCAGGCACCAAATTTGCATAAGATACATAGGATTTGCTTATCATATGCAATTTTTTCCAAAGGGGTTAGCGTTTCGCTACTACTGATTCGGCCAACGGCTAGCACAACGCTTACCAGTTCATATTTCACTGTTGTATCCATATAACTATCGTCAAGATGCAACGGCAGCACTGGAGTTACTACGCTATTCTCCGGAATAACTCTCCTTGGAGACCATTTGTGTATATCGCACGGGGCAGGTTCCATTTCATACCACGAGAAACTGAACACATCATATAATAAAAACATGCAGTTCAAGGCCTAGCCGCTATTTGACAAACAATAAAAACTGAAGAAGAAAAAACTGCAATGTCTAAACCTAACACGAAACAAAATGTTAAAAATATACTGAACGCCAGCAACGTTTGACTTGCAAAGAAGCCACACTGACATATGAAATAGCATTTATCGACAACTTCTGAAATTGAAACGAATGATACAGGAAAAAGAAACGATATACTACATTGAGAAAACACACCTAAGAAATTCGTAAAAGTTGGCATAACATCAAGCTAACAAAGTGAAAAATATAGTTCAAATCAAATCACTCGACTAAAAACAACGTTGGGAACATACTGCCCTCGAAGTGAACGGCTTGTGAGCAATGAGAATCGATGAATAATACAATACCGGAAATACAAATGTGAAGTTGCGAAGCGCAGATATGTCTAGTAAATGAATTAACACGTAGTTAGCCCAATATAAAGTGAGCAATGAGTATCTTAACACGCAGTGAGCATAATACAGGCAATTACGAAAACGCGGAACGAAAGTAAAAAAATTGTTGTTGAGAATCATTGCATAAGGATAATAGATCATCTCAAGGTAAGTGAGTATCATAAAACACCGATACGTAGTTCTGAGCAAGTGAATACCGGACACACATAATTTCTGAGCAATTAAATAAAAATATAAGAAACTCTAAAAAAAAAGGTTAATTTCAGTCCTAGAACGTTTTCTCCCGAAAAAAAAGCAGTAAACGTGTAGACCAAATAAATCAGTGCGTAAAAATACACATCAATTATCTCTATACGGTAACAGGTAACATACAGTACACAGTAACCTAATTTCGAAAACTTGCGGATCATATTATTCTATCAAAACACCAAAGGTCATTTCAGAGATTCTTGGCAACTCATTATAAAACAATTACTTCAGTTTGCACATTGGCGCAAAGAGGAATGCCAAACTGACTCTCGAATAGGCATTCTTCTCAAGGAATCGATCGCACACGTCCTGAGCTCGTTCACACAAATTGGACCTGATGTGCTGCAGTCTCAGAACATACCGAGCAGCGATCACTGAAATAAATAAATCACAATCTAGACTACTGTCTACTGTTACGTAAGACGGTAAACAGACATTGACACAAGTTAAAGAAAGCAACCAAAAGAGGACCTAGCCCGGACATAGAAGTATTTGTCATCTAGAACTCGTCGCCTTGTCGTCCAATTCATGCAGAAACTTTGCGGAACAATTAATAAGCTCTGAACGCTGCACTGAACCACTATCAATAAAGGAGTACGCTCACGAAACGTGACAAAAAAAAACTATTAAAAAAAACACAAACATTTCGCATCTCCCTCGAGTGCATCCACTGCTTTCTGGAAGTCGAAACAGTTTTTGAAAAACGTTTGTTGTTCAAACAGCTCCTTTTCGGAATACTAAAAAAAATGAATGAAAGATCCAGATTAGAGTTCGAAACCAAGAAATTGAACGTTGTTCCCACTTCCCACATTGAGATTAACATTGGGTGAGCCTGGTCGCAATATAATAACGTGGTGTGGTGAGTATACAATATAATAACATGGTGAAACATACAAGAACTGGTCGAGTAAAATTCAAGGAAAAGGCTACAAAATTAAGCGTAATTCAGGTTAATGCACCAAGTTAAAAAAAAAATTGTTCATGATCCAACCTCCTTTTTCATGATTCCTCCCGTGCACTTTGGACACTCTATGCCCTCCTTACACCAGCGCATACTATGTACACGAGTACGGTAGCCACAGGTCTGAAAACAACGTTCGTCATATTTACCACCGATTATGCAATGTGTGCCATCTACAGTGCAGAAAAATCAAAATAGTCGTATCACAAAAAAACACTACTTCAGGGCTTAGACTTCGGGCCCAAATAGAGGTTCTCAATGAAGTGCACTCACATCACACACAAATAGTCTCCAGAGATTACTTGATCCAATCCAGAGGGTACACGTTTTACACACCGCTTTATATCCAGTGCTACTTTAAAAGAAACCGCAAAGTTCAAAGTGAAAGCAACAAATCTCACCTGGTCATCACAGACAAACTCCGTCTTCGAGAACTTCTCCACAAACTCACTCAGCTGCTTGTTGAGGTTGTTGAGAACGAGGGTCGTACTGGACATAATGTCGGTACCACACGATGCACACGATTCGAGTGGACACGTTGGTATACCGTTCTGAAATGAATTAAGAGAACGTTGTTGAATTTTCGGCTAACATACACATACAGAAACAAACACTATATACAAGGACAATCCACTTCTAGCAAATTGAGACCCTGTTTTCAAAATGTTAAATGTTTGCTCGGTGTGCGTGCGAATACAGTGGCGCGAAGTTACCAACGACCACCAATAAATCAAAACAACGACTGTATTACTGCCAACAACAGCGAGTGAATGAATCATGGGCGATCCCTCCTGGCCCCAGCCCGAAGACGTCGAGCAATTTCTCATCTGGAACTCGTCGCCTACTGCTCAGGACCTCTGCGGAACACGTCATAATCAAACTTTGAAACTGTATTTCCACCAGTGAATAAAGTTGCACGCTCTTGAAGTGAAGCGTAAAAGGTTTATTTACTTATTACTAAAGAAACCTACCGTAACAGTGATTGCCGCCCTGATCTCCGCCTTGTTTCCGCATTTGCTATTCGGGCAGACGATGATCAAAGGCTGACAGTTGTCATAGTTCTCCAGTCCCCTCCACAACAACTCCTCTTCAGAAGTCGACGACTGCGAGTTCTGTGCTGCGGCTGATCGACGATACGATGCCGCGTCCATGCCTGAACGATTAGCATGAAGGGAGGCAAAAAATAGGGTACTGGTACTGTGGGAATGTAAATGGTACTGTGGGAATGTAAATGGTACTGTGGGAATGTAAATGGTACTGTGGGAATGTAAATGGTACTGTGGGAATGTAAATGGTACTGTGGGAATGTAAATGGTACTGTGGGAATGTAAATGGTACTGTGGGAATGTAAATGGTACTGTGGAAATGTAAATGGTACTGTGGGAATGTAAATGGTACTGTGGGAATGTAAATGGTACTGTGGGAATGTAAATGGTACTGTGGGAATGTAAATGGTACTGTGGGAATGTAAATGGTACTGTGGGAATGTAAATGGTACTGTGGGAATGTAAATGGTACTGTGGGAATGTAAATGGTACTGCGGGAATGTAAATGGTACTGTTGGAATGTAAATGGTACTGTGGGAATGTAAATGGTACTGTGGAAATGTAAATGGTACTGTGGGAATGTAAATGGTACTGTGGGAATGTAAATGGTACTGTGGGAATGTAAAGTAAATGGTACTGTGGGAGTGCAATACAACTAGATTCCCATGTATTATAAATAACCTACCCAGCGCTTCAGCGATTCTCACTGCATCAGTTTCTTCAATCGGGGCACACAGACGCGAGACGACCGGGTGAACTTGCTGAGCAAGGTAGTAGTGGATATCTGAAAATAATACAATTCTACGTTGGTTATACTCTGAATTAAACTCCAGCTTTCCAAATATTATAACACATAAGGGACTCCCACTCCCATCCATTTTACTACAAAGAAAAGCAATGCCACCCACCAACTTTCAGGGAACTGTTGTTTTCCAACTCAGTTCTGTGATACGCGCGTTGCATGGCCGAGTTAGTAGAGCCATCCTGAAAAATAAAACTATTTAAATAGTAGTTTGTTTCAAAGAAAAAGAGCGGGAGGGTACTCAAACTACTCAAAGAATCCACGTTTACACACTTACACTAACGAAAACGAGAAACCAAACCCCTTTTATGCAGTGTACGACTAGGCTAGGCAACATAAACAAGAAGACCGAAGACCGTTCATTAATAAGATTCCCACCTCGCAAACAATGTACTTGACAATATCGCCCTGCTTCAGATGAAACTTTCCCGAGTTGTTCAATCGTCGGGCCACCGCAACGTGTGGTTGTGACTTGACATCGTGATAGTCCTTCGGATCCCGAGTCAGTTGCTGAAAGAAGCAGAGAAGCATACTCGGGGGACATAATGACAAACGACATAAATAAACTCCATGTTGATTAATGTTTGTTTTATACTCGGTGGACCGCACATCTTGTAACGGGCGTAATTCACACTACGTTTTATTCAATATATGCAAAGTCCGGAGATGGTCTGAGAATGAGCCAATCAGGAGGCAGAAAGGTCGAAGGTGCAGCGTGATTTTAATTCTGGCTTATTTCCAGATAACACAACACAAATCACTTCAGGGAAGAAGTCAAGCAAGAGAAGTACAGCAATATACCACTAAATAGTCTCCTTATTAAATACCACATTGGTAACAACGATAAGAAATGCCTTGCTGATACCTTTAGGATCTCAAATTGCTCCATCTCGACCTTTCCAGCGTCCAGCTTCTCCCTCAAGCCCTTTAGCGAATCATCAATCTCTGACGCAAGTTCCTCACGTGTCAACTTCGGGTCCAAAATGAGATCGACAACGACACTGAAACAAGAACGACATGTAGTGATAGTTATCAAAGATCATTACCAACAACCGCAATGTTAGTGGTGGTGGAGGTTCCACTAAAGGGAGAGGCTCACGAGAAAAAAAGTTTTCCTCAATTTACTTGCACAGAATGTCCAGAATCTCAGAAATATTACGGCGAAACCAGCATTTCTTTGCATCTAGAACTCGCAGATATATTATGTGTTAAACTAGCTAAACAGTTCGGCAAGGCACCGAAGTCTGAAAAAATTTTGCTTTTTTATGGCATGTATTAAAAATACTTTTGCTCTTTAGCGCGATATGGCACATAGTTTTTGAAAGCACACACATTCCCATATAGTATACGCAAAGCGTGTTTCATTATATTGTGGGGGGTGGGAATAGGTGCATTTTCGGTATGTTTCACTTCTAAAATACAAATCGGCAATTAGATCCGAGCTAGTAAGCTAGTATAGCCAAGAGAAATGCGTTTTCAAAAAAATAAAAATAAAAACAAAACCAAAACATACCCTCCTTGTTCCTTTGCTAACATTGACCAATCTCTTCGTACAATATCCAATCCCTTCAACTCTTTCTTCGTGTCATTTTCATCGTCAACGTTAACCGTTAAAGCAGCATACTTCTTCTTCTTCAGTAATAGCATGCGCCTCAAATAATATACAAATAATCTATCGAACCCTTATGAAAACATCATTCTTATAGCATGCGCTTCAAATAATGTACAAATAGTCTACCGAACCCCTATGAAAATACCGTTCTTATAGCATGCGCCTCAAATAATACACAAATAGTATATCGAACCTCTATGAAAACACCATTCTTTTCTTTAGCAATAGTACTACACAAAAACACCAATCGTGATTAATAAAGCGGCAAGGACATGACCAACTTGGGAATTTCCAGGTAAAGTAAAAATTAATCTTCTGCGAAAAAACTACCGTATCCAGTTTCAAAATACCCACTTGAAAACTCCGTCCAGCTCCAATTCGAGCAGTCGGTGGCACTGATTCACTTGTTTCTTGATCTACAAAGCAAAGATAAGATAAATTAGATGTTTCACAAGAAAACAATAAACAATCGTCCAAATGGTCCAAAAATAACAAGCTTTTTACAATACTAACTTATGATACTCAGAAAATGTTCGATTAATGTATAAAACACTCATAACAATAACCCACCTCGAATCCCAACTTCTTGGCCTGTTTCAGGTCATTGCTATTCGTATTGATCATAATCGAGTCAGTGTCTCCATACACGACAGAGTAACCAAGCTTCTCCACCAGATCCTTTGTATGCATTAGGATCTAAAGATAAGAAATCAGTAACTCTCAATCTATATGAACCTACGCTGCAATGCCAAAAAGGGGAGGGGGGACAGAGCACATAAACCGAACTTAAATTGAGGAACCAAGGAACACAAATTTTATATATATACATCTATGTTTCACACACGTTATATACAAATTTGTATTTGCATAAAAAGAATTGGTTCCAATATTAAATATGGAATCTTAAATTTATCGCGGAAAAGAGTCATTGAATGGTAAGTTTGGGTTTCATCCTGTTTTATATTTACGAAAAGAGACCAATAATTTGAATCGATTCTATAAAAAGTGGGCAATATAAAATATAATGTCCTGCGCTCAGATCACGCCTTTTTATTACCCAAACTGGGTTATTTCTATTATGCCATTAGTATTCCTATTTTTAACCGGATGGCACGCTAACTGGAACACGAGGGACAATATAATCAACATGGCCCACTCTCAAATAAAAATTATTACCCCACACGACTTAATCAACAAAACCAACCTCTCGGCCTTTAGCCGTAATCAATGCGGCCAACGGTTTGGCATAGAATCGTGACTGTTGAAATCCCAGGCATCCGTACATACTGTTCGCAGTCAGTTTCAATGCCGTTTGGCGGATGTCGAACTAAAAGTTTTTCAAATGAAACAAAAGCACATAGCACACCCGGCAGCGCAGCATAAGTCACATTCACATCGTCACGTCACGTACGTAAACTTAAACGGAGATGAATCGTTTGGCTTAGTGGTCTAATAGCATCCGGGCGGTGGTTGGCATGAACATTGAATTAAAGTAGCCATAATCTGACGAAGAGAGACAATGGGGCCCACATGTATGATGTATGTTATTCGATAATGACAATGACAAATTTCACCGAGTTAATTATAAGTTGAGCACGATATCTGACAAGAGACAAACCTGCTTTCTCTGTATTTCATTCTTGGCGCTCTTCATCAACTGTTTGACTTGACGTCGCCGTTCGACCTAAAATATTTACTTAAATAGGAAACACAGTTTCACTGAATACTATAAAACAACATTAGAATTGTAAGAACAACTTAAATATGGTTCGACCCACCAAACCACGAATCTCCTGTGGCAAAATACCCTCGGCCAGCGACCCATCTGGCAGTTCCGGGAGATCACCACCGTCCTAAAAGAAAACAAAAATAAATCAGTTTAGGTCAATATATTCCCGAGCGTAAATGGGTTGCTTAATGTCGAGATTCGAGATAGACTTCTCTAAGACAATCCTCAGAGGTTCGCGCGTGATTCTGTACTTGTACGCAGCGCTTTATATATAGCATCTTTAGTAAAGCAAACAAACCTTGTCAATATACCGCACAGTGCTGAAGCAAATATTGTACTCCTGGATAATTGACGGATACAGGGAGTTGAAATCGAGAAGCAGGATCAGAGTGTCGTACAGACCTATAACACTTTTTTTATTTTTATTTTGAATATTTAGTATACTCATTAAAAGAGCCTGCTACACATAGTTGCTATACATAGAACCCTCAAGTAGATAAATCTGCGTAGCAAAACAAGAACACCACACAGTAAGTACATGTAAGGTAAGGACGTAAGGAACAACTAATAACAACAACTTTAACAGGTAAACGGACTGTCAGTTGTCAGATAAAGCTTACCCTTCTTTGGCTCGAGCACCAGTCCTCCAGAGTACTGTGCCTTCTTCCGACCGTCCAGCTCATCATCAGGAGTCTCAGTCTTTCCATTACCCTCGGTGTCATCTTCAGTTTGTGACTCTTGTGAAGGGACTACCTCCTTCTTTTTGGGCCCTAAAGACCACAAGAAACATTACCAGGGCCGAGCGCTCCGTATACATCACCCCGATGTGTGTAACCTGTTCGACACCATATTCAAATTCAAGCACTTCTGTCTCATTATTACGAAAGTAATTCATGATTTTTGGTATATAACATTGATACAATCTAAAATGGCTAAAGTCGCTAAAGGCCTTCGGCAACTTGACAAGTGGCTGCAGAAACTCGAATACTCTACTTTAATACATCAGCACGGTAACGTAACGTGTATCTGCTTCAAAGATTGTTTACCCTTTTTCAGGAAAGTTGGCTGGTGCTTGTTGGGCGGGATGATGTTGACCTTCTTGAATGCGTGCAGCAGAAGGTATTCGTTTCTCTCAGCACGGCCACCCATCAGTGTGCGCGACTAAATACGAATAAAGATTATCGAAAGCCAATACACTTTACGATTATACACCCTTATTAGTATGTGTTAGTAGTTACGTAGTTAGTATATTCGTGGTCTTACTTCAATGCCATTTAAAAGTTCTATCGTCCATATCAGTTCAAATTACAAGCCTTATTCATCAAAACAATAACGCTTAAAGATTTCCAAGCATAGTAAAATTTACAGTATTTTGGAAACATTTTTTTACATTTTTCATATTATATACGCAAGTTTCGTGCAGAATACGGTAGTGTTGACAGAATCACACTGATTTCTTGGGATACTTGGAAACCCATTATTATAACAAATAACAACCCACAGTGACTCCTCCCACAATATTAGTGATCTGAAGGGCCAGGGGCAATGCATTCAACTGGGCCACAATTCTGAGGGCCATCCACGGTTCCATCCACGACCAGTTGATCAGATTCAAGAGTTGTTGAGAATTACTGTAACAAGATATCCTATGAATCGAGGAAAACTCTCTCATCGACAATCGAAATCGATAATACAAGAATTGGAAGGGACAAACATTAAATGTAAATAAGCATCCGTCAGATCTTACCTATATTTAGAAGCCACCTCATTGGCATACATTGTTTCGTGTTCGACTTTCAGTAATGACGAGGCCAACTCCGCCAACTCATAACTTCTACAGCGAACCAGTTCCATGGCCGATGTTCTGAAAAAAATGTGAAAATGGATAAACACATCAACCTCCATTTTCACTTCCACGATATTAGAAAAGAGAAAAGCACTATGCGTTAGAGGAAATTCTAACGCCAGAGCCTGAGAGAATAGAGTAAGGATGTTTTTTTTTCTTGGTATCTTTTAGCACAGGTTGACTCACTTGCTATCCACAAGCAGCCGTCCTGCGGTCATTTCCCATTGAGCCGCTTTTGAATGGCCAATCTAAAATACGACGCGCTTATCAATTACGGGGCAAACAACACAAGAAGCACAATAATAATAACTTACATAAGCGTATTTGGCAGACATATATATAATGACTATGTAAATGCGGCAAAGAACACATTTGTTAAATGACAGAAACGGTGACAGAAGATAGAGATACGGCGGATTCACACACCTAAACCTAAGTACTCGGCCATTTTCCTTGCCGCAAATTTATATTCATAAAAACATGGTACTCGCCTGGTTAAGAGTGGCTGATCTCTTCAACCTTGAAGTCCGTGACCAATTCGGAACCTTATGCTTCTCCAATCTACCCATCAGACGAGTGATTGTCGCACTGATATCGTGACCCTACAATGAGCTTATGCAACATTCTTCGTAAATAATATTAATACGGTATTACCTACACATGAAGGCTTAATGGATACAACTTCTAGTACCAAGAATTACTAAGCTACCAGTACTACTCTAAACAACCAAACATACAACGCACTGCACCACCCTGAATCCACAAACTATAAAAACCATGATATTAGTAGAAAGATTGGACAAAACTCACCAATATGACATCTGGTTCCAAAGACTGTATTTTCGTGAGGAACATGTTGAGCAACACTCGCTCGTTGACGGCAGTGTGTACAAGAGTTTCGAGACGATTTCTCTGAAATGAAAACACGGATTAGAATACAAGATGATACGATAGAACATAGAAACAACTTGAATCATAGGTGTAACTATCATAAGAGTTTCATATGACAAAACCGGGTTTTATGTGTTCATAGACTACATTAAAACCAATAGTAGACCAAATGTGACATATGCCTTTGGTATAGTACTTTTTCCTTTCTGTGTACAAACTTATTGAACAAAAAAAAAACTCGCGTGCAGAAATCTTTCAAAGGTACAGTACAAAAAGAAGTTGAACATACTTTCAAATGATCCTTGAGATCGAATGGCAGAGCACCACTCGGAGGTTTTGTCACGACTGAAACACCAATATTTTAACCACACCGGAATAAAGGAATAAAAAAATAGGTAGTAGGTAAAAGGAGCCTACTAATTGCAACTTGCACATTAGAAACATAAACACAAAATTAGCAAAAAGAACTTACTACAGAATCGCTGAAGGAATTTCTGTTCAGTGCTGGGATTATTCAAATTGCATCTCGGATTGAATAGACATGAGATCATGCAAATCTAAAACAATCAGATTAAATGATCTACAAGACTAAATAAAAGGACGTAATACCACGAAAAGCCAACGTAAAGGGCAGCAGAAAAGAGGCGTTGAGCAAACAATAAAGAGAAACGCGATAAAAAAAAATTCTCAAATGCACGACTGTACCTCGTTTTCCTTCTTGTCATTTAGCGTAGTAATAACATTGAGTGCGAGCATGTTACACGTCGGGAGTGGCATCTAAACGAGAAAGATACTAATAGGTAATAGGTATTACGGATACCGATAACAGATACACTAGAGCAAAAATAGTCAAATCAGGATACAGCCGCCGTAATAGCCGTCTTTGCAAGGACACGTTTCACGACTAGATAAAAACGAACGGAATTACTCAAACTCAATACAACAACAAAAAAAACCTGAGAAGAGAAGAACCAAAAAGGGCCTCAATACTGATCTCACTTCAAGTAAAGATGCACAATTACAGGCTAATAATCGTCCTATGATTTATGATACTAATTGGAATATAGTAAGTAATAATGGATAACAAAAAACCCCTACCGAAACTTGATCCTTCAAGTAGGTAATCGACTTCATCCTATCCATATCCACATTAAATTCGTATTTACAGTAGGAGGTTTTCGCAGTGACTTCTTCTGAAAGAAAGACCGCATAATGGCCCATACAGTGGTGCATTTCCCATATACACACCCTATACATATACGCATAAAATGGTAATCATAAATAAACAAAAAAAAATTACCATATTTAGCAACTTCGATCCATCCCGGTCCCATCATGTCAATTTCCACCAGAAGCCGTTCCAATGCAGTGGTTGTCGTATTCGCCACATATCGGAATGTACGACCGCTCGTTTCAGCGGGTATCCGTGGATTAGAACTCTGCAAGACAACCTCATATGTATAACGAACCATAACATGAAACCATTCTTCAGTTCTTTTTCTGGTTCATAAGGTACGTTAGAGTTAGACCCATCATCCCCATTTTGAAATACCATATTTAGCTGGTTCTTATATTCACGCATAAAGAAAACAAGACGACAAAGAATGTACACGATTCATGGAATGCTTCAACAATCCTAGAATTTGAATAAAAAGAAAAACACACGTCATATTGTACTTCCAATACTTCCATCTCCTCGCTGGGCTCACCACCATTTTCACAGTTCATCAGTCTTCGCTTCCACGGCTGAAACACACAGAATATACACAACATTACTATACTTACAATATATGAAGCGTACACAACCTACATATAATAGCTTTTGATTAGCAACGAAATCCACTAAATCATCTAGCGTCAATGAATCCATGAAAAGAAACAAAAAATAGAACAAAACTGACCCGACATCTAAAATTGGTAATATTGAACTGATCCCGTAGTACATCCTTCACCTCATCGTATACATCCTTCATTGTCACTGGTACATTTGTCGTCACTCCATTA